>CM038469.1:24992735-25225235 GCA_021464415.1 Lonicera japonica
TGGGTTTCAACGAGCTCGGCTCGACAATCCGACTCATTTCTTCCATCGGCCTCTCTTTGGTGCTTTGACCATGTCTCCTCTGATTGGACGGTATGGTTTTCGGAGAACTTTCGGCTATCCGGTGGAACATTCCTTGGTGGAAGCTGAGGGCGATGGTACTTAGCACTGGTCAGAACTACTCGCGCTTTGCGGGCTCTGGTTCACTTCCTTTTATCTCCCTGCGTCTTTTTCCGGCAGTTTAACATTTCTCAGGAGGTTCCCCTTGGTCTGAAAAACTTCTCTTCTGAGTCTAAATTTCTGACCCCAACATGTTTCTTTATCGGTATAGAGGTGTGGCGTGCCCGACTGACTCGTCAGTTTAATTATGCCCGGTTTGGTATTACCGGCCCCTCCGGGCTGATATCATCCGCTCTTGCTGGCAATCTCTGGAAGAGAACTGATCGACACCCCTTTCAAATGGAGTGGTTCCGGTTCATGGATACGGAGGCTACTGATGATAACATTGTCTTTGCATATTAGATCTTGGACGAAGCTCGGATCGATTTGGCTATGAGGACCCAGTGTGGCCAACCCTAGGGATTAGTTTCTTTCGTATTTTTATGTCTCCTTTGTAACCTTCGGTGTTCTGAACCACCTTTTAATAATATATGAGGGACTGCTTGCGGGAAATAAATTTATTTACAAAGTTTAAACCGGGCCTGAAGTCACTTCTCAGTTGCCTACGTTCCCCTTTTGATTTTTACAAAGAACAAAAAGTTTTGAGTTGGGGCTCAGGTTTACGTAGTTCTTATTACATGCCACACCTATTGATAATACTTCTTCAGTCGATCCATGTTGACTGGTGAATGTAGTAACTGCCCATCCAAATCAGTGAGTATAGCGGCACCTCCTGTATCGATTTCTTTGACGATGTACGGTCCTGTCCACTTCTGCCCGAACTTACCCCTCGGATCTCTGGCCGGTTCTCGAATTTCTTTCAATACAATATCGTTCTCGTTGATACCCCGAGTCCTCACTTTCTGTTAAATGCTCGAGCAATTCTCTTCTGATACCCCTGATGGTGGTATGCGGCTTTCAATCTCTTTTCATCTAGTAGGGCTAGCTCGTTATAACGTGCCTGGACCCATTCTAGTTCATTGACTTGATTTTCTAGTATTACCCTGAGGGAGGGGACTTCTACTCAACAGGGAGGACTGCTTCCATCCCGTATGTAAGAGAGAACGGGTTGCCCCTGTGGAGACCCTCTCGTGGTGCGATATCCCCATATGCATAAGGTAACTTCTCTGGCCAGTCTCGACAGGTGTCGGTCATTTTGCTTAGGATATTCTTCAGATTTTTGTTGGCGGCTTCAACTGCCCCATTGGTTTGTGGCCTGTATGGCGAAGACCTGTGTCTGGTAATACCGTATTCTTCCATGATGGTATTAGCTTCTCCTTCGAAGTGGGTGCCGTTATCTGAGATGATCTCGTGTGGGACCCCATATCGGTAAACAATATTCCTTTTGATGAATCGGCTACTTTTTTGGCATCGAGGGTCTGGTAAGACTCGGCTTCTACCCATTTGGTGAAGTAGTCGATGGCCACTAGTATGAATTCATGGCCGTTGTTGGCTTTGGGCGAGATCTTCCCAATGACGTCGATTCCCCAGGTTGCGAAAGGCCAGGGAGCAGTCATGGTGTACAACTCTTTTAGAGGAAGCTTCTGGGATTTAGCATAAATTTGGCACTTGTGACAACGGCGTACGTGATTAGCGCAGTCGGTTTGCAGAGTAGACCAAAAATAACCTTGTCTGATGATTTTGCGGGCAAGTGTATGTCCGCTCATATGAGGTCCGCAATCGCCCCCATGTATCTGATCCATTACTCTGACTGATTCTTCTTCGGTGAGGCATTGAAGATGAGTCCCGTCGTAGTTTCTTTTATACAATCTTCCGGCATAAAGTATGAACCCTGATGCTAATCTTCTGAGCGTGACCCGTGTTTTCTTGTCTGTTTTCTCAGGATACTGATGGTTCTTCAGCAGGTTCCAGATATCGTAAAACCAAGTGGTTGAATCCCCTTCCCCTTCATTCTCTACCACTAAGGCCGTGCAGTGTGCTGGTTCTGATTTCTTTTGCACCGTAAGAGTTATTTCTTCCATTCCTTCCGGGATATCGATCATAGATGCCACGGTTGCCAGTGCGTCAGCAAAACTGTTCTGAGACCTGGGGAGATAGTAAAATTCCGTATGTTTGAACTTTTCCGCGATATCCTCCAGTCGGGCGAGGTAAGGGACCAATTTCTCATCTCTGATCTTCCATTCTTTCAGGACCTAGTGAACCACTAGTGCTGAATCTCCGTATACCTGTATCCTCTTTATACCCCTTTGAAAGGCTATCTCTAACCCGAGTATGCAGGCTTCATATTCAGCCATGTTGTTGGTGCAGAAGAAGTCCAGGCGATATGATACCGGAGAGTGAGTTTGGTTTGGAGAGACTAACAGGATACCTATCCCGTTTCCATTCCGATTGGCGGCCCCGTCAAAGTACAACTTCCAGTCTTTATCGATCTCGACATTCATGATGGTTTCGTCTGGGAACTCGCCTTTTTCTAGTACGTCTCCCAATATTGGATTGTGGGCCAGGTAATCAGCTATGATCTTGCCTTTGACTGCCTTCTGGGTCATATAGGCGATGTCAAATTTGGAGAGTAGGAATAGCCATTTTGCCATTCGGTTCGAGAAAGCCGGTTTCTCGAAGAGGTATTTCAACGGATCAATCCGTGATGCCAGGATGACTGAGAAAATTAGCATGTAGTGCCGTAGTTTCTGTGTTACCCAGATGAGAGCGGTGCATGATTTCTGCAATGGTGTGTAGTTCATTTCAAACGGGGACAGTTTCTTGCTGAGGAAATAGATGGCCTGCTCTTTCCGGGTATCAGTCAGGTGCTGGGCTAGCATTGCTCCTGCGGCTGAATCAGTGACGGTTAGGTATAAAATTAAAGGTAGTCCGGTTTGTGGTGGGGCTAATACTGGGGGTTGGAGAGATATTCTTTGATCCTATCAAAAGCTTCCTGGCACTGATCGTTCCACTCTCCCGGTGAAGATTTCCTCAGGAGTTTGAAGATGGGCTCGCAAGTCTGAGTGAGCTGAGAGATGAACCTACTAATGTACTGCAGATTACCCAAAAATCCCCGGACTTCTTTCTCAGTACGAGGTTTAGGCATTTCTTGGATAGCTTGAACCTTGGTAGGGTCTACCTCGATCCCTCTCTTACTGACAACATAACCTAGGAGTTTTCCCTTGGTCACCCCGAACACACATTTCTGCGGATTGAGTTTCATCTGGTACTGGCGGAGCCGGTCGAAGAAGGTTCGCAGGGCTGGTATGTGACCTTCCCTCTCCTTTGATTTGATTATCATGTCGTCCACATACACCTCTACTTCTTTATGGACCATATCGTGAAAAATAGCGGTGGCTGCTCTCTGGTAGGTTGCCCCGGCGTTCTTCAGCCCAAATGGCATAACGGTGTAGCAGTATGTTCCCCATGGTGTGATGAATGCCGTTTTCTCCTGGTGATCCGGGTGCATTTTAATCTGGTTATACCCGGCAAAACCATCTACGAATGATTTTAAGGCGTGGTTGGCAGTGTTATCGATTATCAAATCGATGTTGGGCAATGGGAAATCGTCTTTCGGACAAGCCTTGTTAAGATCCCGGTAATCCACGCACTTGCGGACCTTCCCATTTGCCTTTGGAACGGGCACAATGTTGGCTAACCATGAAGGGTAATCGATCACCCGCAGAAACCCTACACTCAGTTGTTTCATCACTTCTTCCTTTACTTTCAGGGACCATTCTGGCGTAAGTTTTCTTAACTTTTGCTTGACAGGTCTGAACTCCGGCTTGGTATGTATCTCGTGCATGACTATCTGACTGTTCAATCCTGGCATATCCGCATAAGACCAGGCGAAGACATCCACGTACTCTTTCAGAGTTTGTGTGAATTCCTCTTTTTCTGTTTTACTCAGACTTGTCCCAATGCGGACCTCCTTTCTTTCCTTTTCTGTTCCGAGGTTAATTTCGAGAGTGTCTCCTTCCTCACTCTGTATACGCTGTTCCTCCCGTTCCGGGTGTTCGTTCAGTCTTTCTAACTCCTTATAAGCTATTACAGAATTACAAATAACAGGATAACGCAACACAGAGTTTTCTTCATTGATAATAGTGTTTACAGGTACAAGTTTAAAGAGTAAATTTAGGAGTGGCTCTTTTCTAGCCTTACTTTCACTCTCACCTCTCACCCTTACAATTTCACTCTTTTCCCTTTCCCTTTGGTAGTCTGGATCAGCGTATATCAGGTGTACGGGGTCATCCCTCGGCTCGTCATCCCTAGAACCATGATGTCGAAAAGATCTCCGATCATTTCTTCCTCTTTGTCTGTCTTGTCTTCATTTCCTTCTTTCAACCCGATCGTTAATTTGGTGGAGAAACTGTGTTCAATGCTTTCTTTGACATATAGGTCCTCTTCATAGAAGATTTCCCATCCCGGCAGGTTCTCTCCGTCGCTGTTTCTCCAAGGTTCCTGAAAACCCAAAAGGGGAAGTCATCTCCTTCTTTGACAAAAAAACCCGTTCAAAGAGCTGAAACTCGGATACTGATGCCCTCGGCCCCTTTTTTGCTGATCGTCTTCTTCAGTGTGTCGGTACCCCAAACCTTCCCTTTCGTACCTCGTTACTGGTTCCAAGGCTTGAAGTAGTCCTGGTTGTCCCATTCCCAGACCGGCTCCAGGCAAGTATTTCATCATTCTTAACATATTTGTAATCTTGGTGCTGAGACCGGGGATATTGTCAGGGGGAAGATATTCGATTTTCTGGGTACTGAGAGTTTGTACTTGAGGCTCATAAGAAAAGCCTCCTAACTGTATGCTCTGGCTCCCGATTCCCAAAACAGGTAACTCCACATCTGCCAAGGTCCTTTCAGGATCTCCTTGGATGGTAATTATGTTCCCTTCAAACGGTATCTTGATCTTTTGGTGCAAGGAGGAGGGGAGTGCTCCTATGTCGTGTAGCCACGCTCTTCCCAGCAGGAGGTTGAAACTGGAGGGAATGTCTATGATTTGGAAATCGGTCGGAAAATTTCCAGGACCGACCCTGAGATCTAGCTTTAAAGAACCCAGAACGGCCCTTCTGGTATTGTCGTAGGCCCTGACAGTCACGGCGGATGGAGAAAGTTCTGAATCCAAGATACCTAGGCATCTAGCGGTCTTCAAGGGGCAGACGTTTATGGTTGACCCGTTGTCGATAAGGACTTGTGGCAAAATCTTCCCTCGGGTTCGGACGGTGATATGGAGAGCCAGGCTGTGTTTCCTTCCCAATGGAGACAGATCCTCATCTGAAAATGACAGACTTCTTTGGACTGTAAGTGACCCGATCATGTTTGGCAGTTGTTCGGGTGTGGAGTCCGGTGATATCACGGCTTCGTCCAGAAGTTTGATGAAAGCGGTCCTGTGGGGTTTGGAGGCAACCAAGAGGCCCCAAATGGTGATGTGTGCCTGGGTCTTCTTCAACTGCTCAAGCACTCTATCTTCTCCTATTTCCTTAGGTGGCGGTGTTTTCTCAGCATCCGGTGGTGGTTGGTATACCCTTCCTAAACGGGTGATTTGTTGGATCCAAAGGGATGCCGGGTTTGATTCCTCTGAAGTTTCTGACGATTCTGGCTCTGTCGACCAACTAAAAGTCCCGGGGGAGGTTTCTGTCATACAGATTGTCTCCCTGGGGGGGGTTTTGGGATTTCCATGATTGTTTCTTCTTATTCTGGGTCCATCCTATCCTAGATTTTCTGGGATTGGTTTTGATTGTAAGTGGCTGTGAGATCCCCTGATTTGCCTTTCCTAAACCCTGCCCGGGTAGGAAGTTCATTTTGGCCATCCATTGGTCAATTATGGGATTGAAGCCTGGGGCAACTTGAGCCTTTGCTGGCAGTACATCGGGTGCCATGTAGGCTGGGTCATCTCGGATGAGCCCCACGGGATCGAAGCCTTCTTCACTAGTGTTTAAGGCATTAATCCCTGTAGGTGGAGCATGGTTAGGAAGTGGATTGTTAGTAACATTGGGCCCGCCGGGTGTGGGGATGGTTCCGGCTTCAATGAGGTCTTGAATACGATGACGAAGGGCCAAACAACGCTCCGTGTCATGTCCTGCAGCTTGATGATACGCACAATTCTCATTCATTCTCCAGGTATTTGGAATAGGGTTTGGTGGGGGGCGCGGGTTGAGTGGAGTGATTAGTCCGGCTTTTTGGAGCAGCTCTAGACTTTTTACCAGTGTAGTGGGGAGGGTGCAGAAGTTTCTCCTTTTCTTGTCCTCGGTGTTCGAAGGGCCTCCTTGTGCGGGCCAACTCATCGGAGGTGGTTGTTGTGGTTGTTAAAAGGGGTTCTGTTGATAGGGGTATGAGCTTATTTGATTCACGGCTGTAGTGGCTGTCTTTCTCCCGGTGTATGCGGCTTTCTTGGTATCGGTTTCAACTTTCTTGGCCAATTCTTCCTCCACTTGTGACCCCATACTCAACAGGGCCCTGAAGTGTGGGAATACATGCTTTCCCATGCAACTCAGTACGGCTGGAGTGAAGTTCTTCTGAATGATTTCCAGCTGTTCTTCTTCATCGGGTCGTTTGGACATTTGGGAGGCCATCTCCCTCCAGCGGGTGACAAAGTCGCTGAAGCTTTCTTTCTCGCCCTGTTTGGCCATTTCCAGGTGTTTACGGGTAATTTCCAAATCTTCGTTGGACCCGTATTTGGTCATAAATTCTTTGACGATATCTCCCCAAGTCTGCGTGTGATGCCTTTCTAGACCAAAGAACCATCTCAGGGCGGCTCCCGTGAGAGTCATGTGAAAGGCTTGTGCTAATTCCGGCTCTCCACAACCGGACACTTGCATGGATCTGATGTAGGACTGTAGGTGAGTTTTAGGGGGCGTGGTTCCAGTGAACTTGGTGATGGAAGGGAGTTTGAATCCCTGGGGTAATCTCGCTTCTGGGTAGAGGGAGAAGGCATTCATATCCGTGATCTCGTCTGCACCTTTTATTAGGGACACCCCCTTCTGTAGGACCCTCATCTGCTCTTTCAGCTTCTTCATTTCCTCACTCTCTCTTGACACCTCGTCGGGCTGTTCCCGTGCTATTACCGATTCTGCATACACTGCCCGAAGTCGGTTGATGTCTGGGTATTCATTAGGGAGGGCTGTTGGGGCCGGTGGTGGAATGGGTTTTGCGGGAACTTGTGGCCATGGTTGGTATTGGGGGTCAAAACTGGGTTGTACTTGGGGTTGCGTCCAGACTATGGGTGGCTCTTGCTGTTGGTAAGTGGGGCCTGAATCCGGGGCCCATTGGTTCTGATTGTTGGGGTCAGTTTGAACGGGACCAACTACGATAGGGCCCGTTTGGGGTGGATTGGTTCCTTGAACTGGGGGGAGTACTTGTGAAAACTGTCCTTGGTTCGGATCTCGATTCGGTGGTAGTCGATCAAACCCCGGTGGTGCAGTTCGTTCGGCTGATAATTCTTCTATTCGGATCCGGGTACCCTGTTGCTCGTTCGTGAGGTTTGCCAGATCCCTGCTGACGGTCATGAGTAAACGGTGCATTTCGGCTAGGGTTGGCTGAGCTGATGATGCCTCGGCTAGGCTCTGATCTGTCTCTCGATTCTCGCGTTCATCGGCCATTTCAGGTGTGCTTGGTCTTACTAGTCTTCCGGTGTGATCACGGCCGGCCCAACCTTCCAGTCTGTTTGTTGCTTCACGACTGTAGACGAAACCACGTGGCGAAGATGAAGGAAGACTGTGATGTGACTCGATATTTGCCAAAAGAACCACTAAAAATTGCCGAGAAGAACCTCGGATTTAAAAGGGCGTCCAAAAGTAAGCCGTAAGGTGGTACATCCCCTACGGCTGTTTGACAAGTGTTTTAACTTGACTCGATCTTATATGCAGCGCCGGTGTACGAATGGTTAAGGCTTCAGGCTCCCTCCTTTTTGGCAAGACCTTGCGATATACCCCAGGGGCGGGTACGTGCAAGAGCCTTTTGATATACTTCCCGGGTACGTGAGTGTTCTCGTCACTCGATATACCTCGGGGGCGTACTTGGCCAAGGAGAGTGGAAGTAAATGCTTTCGGTTTATGTTGGCCCAAGCAAGCCAACTCCCTACTCACTTATAATACTTCCGAGGGTTTGGGGTAAATTCACACTCGTAGAACCAATGCATGATTTGTGATAGTGCGTGCGAAAAAGGTTGGGTTTACAAATATCATTATCTTGATTACGTATTTTTGAAAAATTCCCTTTTTCTGAAAAAATGTTTCTTCTCAATCAATTAACATAAGTAGGGAAAGCAAAAAAAAAAACAAGTATTCAAATAAACAAAAGTCCACATATAAGAGTCTAGTTTTCTGGCTTCCCCAGCGGAGTCGCCACTGTGAGAATCCGCAAATACGACCCCCGGGTCTCGTCCCCGTTCGCTTGGGCGTCTGAAGCGTCGGAAAGGATCCCGTTGCTCCATTTGCTTGGAGTTGTTTGATGATTCATATCGGGTGTCCTTACGTCTATTCTAGATGCAAAGGGGTTCGTTCAGAGTCGCCAATACGTTTTACGAGAAAACGGACAAAAAGGGTTGTGTAAGGGGAAAGGCTAAAGATAAGCCTTTCTTTACACGTTTTGTCTGCGAAACCAGGATTCTATAGGGTTCGGAAACTATATTACGGTTTGGGAAGGTGTTAAGCACCCATTCCGCCCTTTCGGTCTCTAGTGGACTTATATGTTTATTTTATGTTGAAAAACTTGGATGCTTTTACTGATAGTCTACTACTTTTCCAATGAAAGCCCTAATTTCGGAGGAAAAACGGGAAAGGGGTATGAAAAGCCTTTGTGTTCCGAGATCCGATGTCTTTGTTTTGAAAGATGTAAAATACAAATGATAAAAGTTATATTTATTTTTAAAGAGAGTATCCCGTATTATTTCCTAGATAATGACGGTTTTCTCGGGTTGTGATTACTTTTGTGAAAATTCGGATCTAATATCGGGACTAATTTAATATGGAATCATGACTCTTGAGAGGAGAATTATCAGACACATCGTAGTCTATAGAGAAGACAGGATATGTTGATTTTTAATTCCTAGATAAGTCGTATCAGTCTGGGTTTTGAAAATAGAATTTTATCCGGACGATGACATACTTACTCTTCTGGTTTTGCAAACGATTTTATCAGGGTCTTTCGTTTTGAAGATGGTAGACTATTTATAACTTGGCAATAAGTTTATTCAAATAAAATGTGGACAAAACAACAGAAATAAAACGAGTACACAGATAGACCCGTTTTATCGAGCATGTTAGGAATCTAGCCCAACCATGTTGCCACTTCGCTTACCAGGATGGGGATCGACCTGCCCGGTCAGGTCGCGGGGTGCGGGGCAGCGCCCCGTTAGAAAAAAACTAATCCTAAAAGTTTAATAAAACTAATATGCAAATATCTTATTTAATTACTAGAAGAAACTTTATTTACCTTCCCGACGAGAATAATAATAAGAAAGAGAATATAATACGGCAGAGAGATCTCCGGCGATAACAATCTTCTCCTTCTTCAGATATTTCGGAGAATTCGATTCTAGAGACGGGACACGTCGAGTGTCGGGAATAGATCCGATAATTCTTTAGAGATAAGATGATAATATAAAATGCTTGATAACAAAATCAGACTAAAGCTCCGGATTTTCCAGATCCAAGTTGCTGCCTCTGAACCCTTGAGGGTGTTGGCCTATTTATACTGCTCGGGGAAGATTGTCGCGCGACATTTCCCCAAAAACGGCAAGTGTCGCGCGACATATCTGTTTGTCGCGCGACATTCCTATATGTCGTGCGACAAACGGCTGAAGTGATGGGTCCTGACACTGTGATGTGTCAGAAAGTGGTTGGTCGGGTGCAGAGAGGGATTGTCGCGCGACATAGTGGGATTGTCGCGCGACATTCCAATGATTGTCGCGCGACAATGTGATATGTCGTGCGACAATCCTTCATAAAAATAGGTTTGTCGCGCAACAAACCCCCCCGGAGTAGTTTTAGGTGCTCGGGTGTGTCCTGGACTCCCAAAAAATAGTAGTCTCGTAGGTCGTTAGGGTTCTTGCGGGGGTCACGGATCGGGGTGTCTACACTTATCCGGTTCCAACAATCTCAATATTTTTCATAACAATTTATATATTTAACCCATAGTGTTTATCAAAGGCTGTCTCACACAATTAATAGGAACAATTAATCTGATTCAGAACAATATAAACTCATGTATTCATTATAATTCTAAAAATTGGGTTTTTATAAGTGTATACAATGCTTTACACGTCAATTTACGGTAATAATTTTAATTCCAACGATTTTATAATCCAAAATTGAGGAGAAAACACTAGATTTATTAGAATCGTCATCAAGAAATCAATACATGTCTAATAATAATTCAAAATATGATTTAAGAGTGATTTATGTTCTGAAAATTTAGGAATGTAAGTAGATATCTCAAGTATTAGACATGTATATGGCTTAATTTTCTAGCCATTTCGGCACCAAATTCTCAATTAAACACTTAAGTGTAGACATGCAATACAATCAGCTTTCACTTTCATCAAATACAACCAATATACCATTAATAATAAAGCTCAAAATGTTTAATCCATGGCTATATGACATGCATGCAAGAGAAACTATAAATTTGGTACCGAAAATCTAATATTTCAACTCAATCAAATATAATTGTTCAAAAATCAAAGAAAATAGGGAAGTTCCCACCTTAATCACTTCTGGACAGAAATGGAGAGTCCCAAAGCGACCAACTATAGCCACCGATCGAGAAAACCTAGCTAAAAAATGGACTCGCCACGCCAAAAACTTGAGAAATCCACAATTTCGAAGTGAAAACCATTGATTTGAGCTAGAAATCATCCATTTACACCCATTTCTCTATCTAGAAGTGTATATATCTTTCCCCTGGTCTCATTGCTTTAAAATGGTGTTTTAAGTACTGAAGAAGATAGTTAAAGCTGGT
Organism: Lonicera japonica; assembly: GCA_021464415.1. Taxonomy (NCBI): domain Eukaryota; kingdom Viridiplantae; phylum Streptophyta; class Magnoliopsida; order Dipsacales; family Caprifoliaceae; genus Lonicera; species Lonicera japonica. Next base: position 25,003,787 of record CM038469.1, read on the forward strand.
CAAAAATGAAAGCAAACGAGTTGACTCGGTCAAACCCGATTTACCCAATGTGTTCTGGCGCACTGTTCGTAATTTGTCCATAACTCTTTGCTCGGAACTCCGATTGGGATGATCTTTATATCAAAGGAAAGATAATTCAATGTTATACAACTTCACAAGAGGAAGTTTTTCCATATTCGTGATAGATTAATACCATAATTTTGTCGAAGACAGTGCTCTGCCGAAATTCAGCATAATCTGATTTTTGATAACCGTCTTACTTCGCACTATGTTTTAACTATCAAGGAGTGTGAACTAGATTTCGGTCAAAACACCAAAGTTTTAAAAAGATATAAGATGAAACTACAAGAGTTTAAGGAGTGGAATTTGGATAATTAATGAAGAAGTTATGAGTCTCCAAAGTCGACTAAAATCCAACCGAGAAGTAGAAATTCCGGGTTCGAAAAATGCCTCCGAAGTGCTTGTTTCAATTCCGATAGTGACAAAACTTTCCAGAATATTCCTAATAGATATTTATGAAATGTTGGAAAAAATGGTACTGAATTTAGAGGTTTAAAAGTTCCGGAACCACAAACGAGATTTGTAGGGATCAATTAATGTTTAAGGATAGAATTCAATTCTATTAAATACTCAAAAATGCTTAAATGAAGTCCGAATCTAATGAAACTTTATTGGAAGGTTGAATAACTATAATATGACGTGTCAAAAAAGACTTAACTCAATTCGGACCTTCCTAGGTCGATGAACCGAATATAAGAAAAGTTGGAAAATCGAGTATTCAAGAAAACGCCAAATTTTCCAAGAACGCACCAAATTGCTTAAACTAATTCCAAATTAAATCAAATTTTCCAGATTTTAATCCATAATACCAAAGTGACGTGTGGGAACATTCGGACTTGTCTAAGTCCACGAATGAATCAGACAAATAGCTAATTAAATTAACGAAAATACACATATCGAAACACGGAGTGTTACATGAAGGAATTCACACTTGCCCCACCTTTACCTGCACACAGGGGTGTCACTCTGTACAATTTTTACCGAAATCAACCAAATTAATCTGAAGAAAAATGGTTTTGAGAAGATATATTTATGTACCAAGAATTGATTTATCAAAAATATTGGTTTGGTTTTGGTATTACAAGTATAAAAACTAAAATGGTGATCTACTGTACTGAAAAATTACCAAAAGTATGATATCGAAAACATCGATTCCAAAATTATCAAAAATATGTAATATAACAAAAATGTTGAATAATTAAACACAAAAACTATCAGGTATAATTAAGACCATAAAGTTGTAGAAATGTGCTGCGAAGTGATCTTTAACAACTAACTTTAATTTAGGGTGTTGGTAAAAGCACCCAAGTAAACCAATTTTTGCACCCATTTTTTTAAAAAGATAAATGACATTATTAAAAATTGAGTTTTAAAAGCACCCAACACTTCACATATGTTATGTTCTTTGTTTTCTTGTTTCTTTAAAATGCATGTATAAGTTGGAAATTGATGCAGTTAATTTATTGATTAATCCAACTAATCATGCAGTTTAACGATATACCCCTTCTCTCTCTCTCTCTGTGATAATAATGTCTATTTTTTCACTGCTTTAAGCATAATCTAGAGCAATTTTTGTGTTACTTAAACATGGAAGTTAAAGCATATCAATATGATTTTAATAGCGACGAAAGAACATTTGGTTGAACTGGCCTACTTCATGGTGATTCTAGAAAGATTGAAATTGTTCACCAAAATATTTTATAACGAACGTTGAAATATAATCTTAGCAATATGCAGTTCCCGTGCAAATTCTTTTGCAAGTGCAACTTAATGAAATCATTTTTGAAATGGCTTGTAGTTCAGTTGTTCCCGTTATTGTTGTAGTCTTAACTTCTAGCTTTCAGGTTAAATGGCTAAACAAACAATTGAGCAAGCTCTAGCCATTTGTTGCAGATGTAAGCAATTGGGTTTTTTTTAATAGGGTGCCTTTGTCATCAGGGTGCTTTTACCATTTTAAAAATTATAGATGGGTGCTTAAAAAATGAGTGCTAATTCTATTTTTTAAGGGTGCTTTTACTAGCACCCTTAATTTATTGTGGCTATTCACTTCATCGTGTAAGTAATGTTTAAATTCCTACTAATTTCAATCTAAAACTGTCATAGTATATTAAAGGCGAAAGCAATCAAATATATTTTATACATTTTTGCACACTTGTAATACTATTCACCGAAATCAAAATAAATGGAAATAATGGAAAAACTGAAACATACCAAAATAGACCGAATATACCAAAAAATAAAGCAGTTCAGTATTTCTTTTTAATTTCAAATACCTATTAGTAAGCTAGTAAATCTGCTATTTAACTTCTTAATTACTTTTATTTTGGTATTAATAAGGGCTATTCACCGACAGTTCTACCGAAATAGCATCCCTATCCGCACTGATCAATTAATTATTTGCTTGACTTATGTTTGATCGGGTTGTTGAACTCATATACGCCCCTGTTAAAGAAATAAATACTCACTCTTAGCGTTACATCAATTTGCAGCAATCAACTATTATTTGGTGCCTAACCTTAAAGTCACTCCCCTTGGACAGGGATTTGATTGTTTATTTTTTCCTTCTAGGGACAATATGTCCCGTGCTTAGTCTGGTGGTAGCGTAAATTTCAAACCGGTACACTCAGATTACAACAGTGGGAACCTGATTTTTGCCCTAAGAAACAAATTTGAAAGATCGCACAGGTTTAGGTACAATTCTATGGCCTTACTCTAGATTATTGGCACACTGATATTCTGCTTGCCATTGCTAAATGAGTGGGTATTCCGCTACGTATAGATCATGCAACGTCTGTTAAAGATCTAGGTATGTTTGCTCGGGTTCTGGTTGAGGTTGATTTCAGCAAAGATCTACATTATGAGCTCACGATATAGAGGACTGGGGTCTGTCATAAAATAAAGGTTGTTTATAAGAATCTACCTAAACACTGCTCGTTTTGTCGACTGGTTGGCCACACGCTCTCTGAATGTAGGGATGCCCGTAGACAGTCGGAGAGTATTATACCACCCAAAAAGAGGGGAGGTGATCATGCTCATTCTTCTAGTTGCCGCCACGGTCTTTCTCATTCTCGTTGCCACAGAGGGAAGAGCCATATGGCTCAGACTAGATAGGAGTACAGACCGACAGTTCGTCCTTCGACCTCTGCCGATGTCGCTACCACCTCCCAGGTTATGTTAGTTATCTCGGATATAGACAGTTTTATGGGCACGAGTAATTCGATTGATGCTCCAATGGTTTCAAGTTCATGCTTGGTTCAGGATATGGCTGTTAATTTTAGTGTGGCAATGGTTTCAGGGATAGGTTTGGTCCACGATTCGAGGCGTTTTATACTGCTACAATGTTGTGATTATTAACAATAAATCACGCCACGGATCGTAATTCAAATAGTGGATATTAATAACTAGAGATAATATGGATGAGAAAAAAGTAAGAAGATAGATAATGGAGCACACAATATTCGACAAACGAAGATTTCACTAATTCTTTGAAAACGATTACAAAATCTATCACAAGAATTATTGCACTCAAAGCTCTCACAGAAGAAGAAAATCAACAGCCCTTTAACCTCTCTCTCACAACAAGATGAACTCTCCCACAAATCCCACAGAAAGAAGAATATCTCTCATGCCCTAATCTCTTGAATGATTCTATCTATATATAACAATATAATAGAGTCCATCCAATCTAGAATAAGGTAACAATAATCCTATGTAAATATGGAAACTATTAACAAGGTAATAGAGACCAAAATAAACAAGGAAACCAAGTTTGATAAGGAAACATATTTCTCGCCCAGCTGCAAAACGATTTTTGCAGTTTTCCCGCGTAACTGCAAAAGTGCTTTTGCACCATTCCAGAATGCAATTTTCTGGGTGCAAAAGTGCTTTTGCACCTTACCAGAACCGCAAATCCTCTTTTGCACCATTCACGCGAACAATATGATTTCCCAATAAAACTCATCTTTTTCTTGGGTTTGGAACCGAGCAAAAAACACAACAATCACCACCTTTTGCGAAGGTAACAAAACCAACTGCTATTTTCTTCTTCGCCTTGTTGACACATGAAATCTTCTTTTGTCTCACCCTTTACAAGGGCCACTCAATCATCTATGTCAATGATCGAGCCACATCCGATTATCTATGTCAATAATCAAACCATGTCCGTATTGGACACCATCACTGGCACGTAACTTTGAGTTGTCAACCGTCTAGAGCCACCACCTAAGCTATAACTCATCCTCGTTGTGTATGCACCACCGGAACATATGCTTCTTGGTTCTCTAGCACCATTATGTACAACTCTCTCATGTAATCTATACAAGCCCCCGCAATGACTTGCCTTCAAGACTACATCGTCGCCATGATACACGCTCATTACTCCACCTCGAGTAGAGTACCACATTCCAAGTGATTCTAATCTAGAGAGACTGATTAGATTCCACTTTATCTCCGGCACATGTCTAACATTTATGATTGTTTGAACTGAGCCATCAAACAAATCCAGGTGGACTTCACCAACTCCACGAACTAGCAATCTGGAGCCATCCCCCATGTAGACAAACCCGCTACAATCTTCATATGTGCTATACAATGAACGATTGTTGCAAACATGCATAGCGGCACCGCAATCCAAGAACCATCCTCCCTGACCAGTAAGGCTTGCAGGCATCAGTAGGACATCTATAAGATCGACTTCTTTGTCATAAGAAGTCATCGCAACGGTTGCGGCTCCATCAGGGTTAGTAGCCGATTTTTCCCTGATGTCATCCTTCTTTCTTGGGCAGTCCCTAGCACAATGGCCCGGTTGACCACATTTAAAGCAATCTTCTTTAAAGGTAGTCTTCCGTCCTTTGCTAGAACTTTTCTTTTCATTCGCTACAAACGCGCCTTCTTGAACGGTATTGATTCGATCCCTCTTTCTCATCATCTCTTCCGTAGACAGAGCTTGACACACCTCTAAGGTGGTGAAAGATGATCTACTCATAAAGTTCTGAATTAGCGTCTTGTACGAACCTGGTAGAGTCCAAATTAGTTGCAAGGCTTTATCTTGATCTTTCAATTCTTCACCTACAGCTTCGAGTCTTGAGCATAATGAATCAAAAGCGAAAATATGATCCATAATCGGAGTATTCTCTTCCATCCTCATGTCGTGTATAAGACCTTTAATATAGATCTTATTCGTCATCGTCTTAGCCATGAACAAATCTTGAAGAGACTCCCATAGCTGTTTTGCTGATATAGCCTCCTTGATTGAAGCATGACCTTGAACCTTCGTCGTGAGATGGAGACGAATCTCTGACAAGCACTTCTTGTCCATCTTTTTCCACTTATCATCAATAACCTCAACCAGTTCCATATCATCCGAATCCTTCTTCTTTTGTTCCACCGTTGGTGGACCTTCTAGGACATCATCCAAATCCAGCACTACTAGATAGTCTTTTATACTCATCTGCCATAGGCTGAAATCCATGATTCCATCGAACTTCTCCATCCTATAAGATTTCTCCATTATAACACACACCTCCTTGAAAACCACCCTCTGATACCACTTGTTGTGATTATTAACAATAAATCACGCCACGGATCGTAATTCAAATAGTGGATATTAATAACTAGAGATAATATGGATGAGAAAAAAATAAGAAGATAGATAATGGAGCACACAATATTCGACAAACGAAGATTTCACTAATTCTTTGAAAACGATTACAAAATCTATCACAAGAATTATTGCACTCAAAGCTCTCACAGAAGAAGAAAATCAACAGCCCTTTAACCTCTCTCTCACAACAAGATGAACTCTCCCACAAATCCCACAGAAAGAAGAATATCTCTCATGCCCTAATCTCTTGAATGATTCTATCTATATATAACAATATAATAGAGTCCATCCAATCTAGAATAAGGTAACAATAATCCTATGTAAATATGGAAACTATTAACAAGGTAATAGAGACCAAAATAAACAAGGAAACCAAGTTTGATAAGGAAACATATTTCTCGCCCAGCTGCAAAATGATTTTTGCAGTTTTCCCGCGTAACTGCAAAAGTGCTTTTGCACCATTCCAGAATGCAATTTTCTGGGTGCAAAAGTGCTTTTGCACCTTACCAGAACCGCAAATCCTCTTTTGCACCATTCACGCGAACAATATGATTTCCCAATAAAACTCATCTTTTTCTTGGGTTTGGAACCGAGCAAAAAACACAACATACAATATGCTTCATCTCATTTCTCGACCACAGTACATGAATTTTCTAGTCCCATCTTTGTTCCAGATGTTCACTTAGACATGTCGCTGTTAGCTTACCGAGGTCTATCCCATCACATGGCCCATCTGGTGGATGAGCCTACAGATGATGATTTAATGGATGCCCCACACGGTGCTATTGATAATAGGGAAGAGGGTTCATCTAAGGCTTCTGAGGGTGGGTCAGAAGATTTTGATGCATCTGTCTATCCTCCAGAATATGGGCCAAGTTGTACAACCAACGCAACCATTCCTCGCACAGAGTTATTTGCTCCTATCACAGATGTTCCCACCATTGTGGCTTTGACCTGAGTTGAAACAGATGACTATATTACTGTTGTCTCTAAAGAACTCATTGTCGTATCAGTGAGAATCAGAAGCAGCAGAAAATCCAAAAGGCAAAAGGGGCCTTGGTATTTAAAGCGCCTTGTACGCACAAGAACCTAGCTGGTAGTTCCAAATGAAACTCCTTTATTGGAATGTCAATGGCCTCGGTAAACAGGGGGCCAAAATGAGCTTAAAGCTCTTTGTATCAAGCATCGCCCAGATTATATTTTTATTGCTACCAAAATTTTTGTTTTCTTCTATTTCAGTTGGTTACTGGAATACTCTTTAGTTATACTTGGTGAAGACTAATGACAGGGGTCAGACTATTTTACCATTTCTTTGGGTTTTTCGTTCCTTCAGGGTTGATACCCCGAAACTAATTAGTTTCTCATCTCAACAGGTTTCTATTATTATTACAAGGACATCAGTGCCCATACTTCTGACTTTTGTGTATGCTAGTAATGACCTAGTTTGTCGCAAAGATATCTGGTCCGAGTTGGTAGCTTTAAATATGCATGCTAAGCTTTAGATCATTTTAATGTTGTTCTTAGTATTGATGATCGTCGTGGAGTCAATTGGACTTTGGTTCGGGAGTGTGATGACTTTGCTCATATGATTTTTGATTGTGATTTAACACAGCTTAAGCATACGAGGATATATTATACTTTGCACCGTGGCAGCAGTGAATCAAGATTGGATCATGTTTTCTATAGCTAGTGATAAGTGTTAGATTTTTAGAGTTCATTGACTTGTCGTGCCTTGACGCATGTAGCGAGTGATTATTGCCCTATGCTTCTTTCTTATCAGCGTGAGGATTTTGGGGGACCTCGTCTCTTCAAATTTCTTTCTGCATAGGTCGATTAATTAGATTTTCATCAAGTTGTCGCAACAGCATGGGGAGAGGTTAATCCGTCGAGAGATGCTATGCATGTACTTCGCTATAAGCTTAAGTACCTTCGCCAACGACTTCGTATCTGGAACCGGGAGCATGTTGGGTTGGTTCATGAAAGAGTTAACAAGACTAAAATATGATTGGATGACATTCAGAGGGATATAGACATTCATGGTGCCACTAAACCTCATCTTCAGGCTGAGATAAGTGCTAAAAAAGATTATCTTGACACTCTTAGGGATGAGGAAAGTTTCTGGAGAGATAAGGTTCGTATGAGTTCACTTTCTGAGGGAGATTGCAATACTTCCTTATTTCATAGAGTGGCCAGGCAGCGAGCTGTTCAATGTCATCTTCAGTTGCTTCGGGATAAAGATAGGGTAGTTAAAGATCCGGCAAATTTGGGTTCGCACGCTGTTAGCTATTATTCTTCTCTATATCGTTCTTACCAACCTTGTGTTCAAATGGGTCTACTTGATCAACATGTCCCTCAGTTGGTTACGGTAGAGGATAATAATATGTTACTTACAGTTCCATCTGAGGAGGTGATTAAGCAGGCTGTCTTCTCCATGAATCCTCATTCTGCTCTTGGACCGAATGGGTTTACTGGTTTATTCTATCGTTCTTGCTGGTCTGTTATCTACTGGGATGTGGTGTGGGCGGTCAAGATGTTTTTTGAGCAAGGTCACATAGCCCAAATGTTTAATTCCAATATCGTTGCTCTTATGCCAAAGAAGCTAGGTGCATATCATATCACTAACTTTCGACCAATTTTCATGGCCAACTTTGCGTTCAAGATTATGACTAAGATTTTTTCAGATAGGCTGGGTGGCATTGTTTCTTGTATTTTTTTTCCTAAACAAATTGGGTTTGTGCGGGGCAGGCATATTCACACTTCCATAGGTTTGGTGTCTGAGTGCTATAACATGCTGGATCGCCAAATTACTGGTGGTAATGTTGGGATTAAATTTGACATTGCTAAAGCCTTTGACACTATGGACTGGGGATTTTTACTTCAGGTTTTGCGTTGCTTTGGGTTTGCAAATAGATTTATCAATTAGATTGATACTATTTTACATTCGGCTCGTCTTTCAATTACTGTGAATGGGGTCTCGTATGGTTATTTTGCGTGTTCTAAAGGGATTCGGTAAGGTGATCCATTTTTTCCACTTTCTCCACTTCTGTGTTGTTTTGTTGAGGATGTACTAAGCCGTAGAATTAGACACCTGGTAGATGAGGCTCGTGTTTGGCAGATATCTTCTCCTCGTAATTGTGAGGCACTGACTCATATGATATACGCTGATGATATTATGATTTTTTCTCAAGGTAATTTCTCTATGCTCTCGAGCCTCATGGATCTTTTTCAAGAATACGGTACTTGATCAAGGCAGATAGTGAGTAAGCGAAGTCGCAGGTTTTCATTGGTAAAGGGGCTCAGGGTCTTTCACACCAGATTATCTCTTTTCTTGGTATTCCCAATGGTCAGGCCCCTTTTAATTATTTGGGTGTTCCTATTTTTCGTGGAAAACCGCGGCGAGTCCATTTTGTAAGGCTTGGTGGATCGTGCTAAGGTTAAGATGGGGTGGGGAAGTTAATCTCTATAGCAGGTTGAGTGCAGTTGGTTAAAGCATTTGTTCAGCCTATTCTCCTCCACAGCTTCATGGTTTATAAGTGGCTAGCTTCTCTTATTCGCTAAATAGATACATGGATGCGCAATTTTATTTGGACGGGAAGTCCTCAGGTCTCGAAGCCGATTATGGTCGCTTGGCATAAGGTTTGTGCTCCACAGGAAGCAAGTGGTCTTGGTATTCATGTCTAGGTCCTCTCAAAAGAGCGGGCATTATTCGCTTTGTGTTGGACACTATCCACAATTCGTCTGGTTGTCAGAATTTCATGCATGCTCATTTTGGGTTATCCTTAAAGACTAAATATCGGACATCTACTTTGTGGCCGGGTTTTCATGAGGCTGTTTCTGTCATTGAGTGGCATGCCAGATGTATCATTGAAAATGGTTATTTTGTCAAGTTCCGGTGCTCCAATTGACTTGATGATATCCTTTATCCACACACTTCTGATTAAGGATGAGAGGGACTTTCTCACCCATGTTTGTGACTTTATTACTAATGGGAAATGGGATATTCCAACTGAATTTTCAAATGCTTTTCCTAATATTGCTGACAGCATTAGAAAGGTTCCTCTTCTTATTCGTGATGTTGATGATTCACTTATTTGGCCATACACCTCTACCGGTGACCTGTCCTTCCGAGATAGTTCTCAGTTTCTTTAGCCGTATGTTCAGGTTCCTTGGGCGCGTCACCTGTGGAGCCCGCACAGCCCTCCACGTATTTTTACCTATGTGTGGCGATTATTATGTGGGCGTCTACTTACACAGGACTTATTACACATGTACGGCCACCATATGGCTAATAGGTGCCCTATATTCCAGAGTAGCTTGGAGTCTATATCGCATTTGTTTCTTACCTTCCCTTTTGCGGTGGAGACCTGGCGAGCTGTTTGTGGACTTTTTGCTTTGCCAATTTGTAATATTGACATGGTTATGGATATGTGGCTATTCGTTTCGAGTCGATCATTTTGTCCTCAAATCTTTCAGTTATGGGTGGCTGCAGTGTTATATACGTGTGATTTCATCTGGCAGGCTCGCAATATGTGAATCTTCCAAAAGCGCCAACTCATCTTTCATCATTACCTAACTTCCATGGCAGGATGACTGCATAGGGTCTCAGTCATTGCCAAGGGTCATATTGGTCATGCTGTGTCAAACCTTTATATTCTTCGAGGTCTTGGTGTGTAGGGTAAGCCTCCTCGGGCCCCTTTAGTTATCCCAGTTCATTGGCTTCCCCCTCAGCTTGGGTGGGTGAAATTAAATACGGATAGCAAAGCTCAGGGCCCTAGGTAGAGCGGCATCTGGGGGAGTTTTTAGAGACCACAAGAGGGTTATTATTGGTGCATATTGTTTTTTTATTAGGATTGGCACAACATTTCTTATAGAAATCTCGGCTCTTATTCAGGGTATTAAGTTTGTCCATCAACGTGATTGGCGAAAGTTCTGGATTGAGCTCGATTCGCTGGCAGCTCTTCATGCTTGAAGTCCTTTTCTTATCGCCCACCTTGGCGTGTTGCCAAGACATGGGACAACTACAAACAACTTCTTTTGGACATGCAATTTTATTACTCTCATATTTATAAAGAGGGCAACAACTGTAGCAGATTATATCGCTTCTATGGGGTTGGATCAACCGACTCCTTTGTAATGGAATTCGGCTCCCCGCAAACAATTACATTAGTGGGAAGAGACATGTCCATTCTTCCTAATTATAGATTTCTATTCCACTAGCTATAATCTATTTGTATTTTATTTTCATTTTGTTGGTGGTCTCTTTTTAGTTTACTTATTTATGTTGGTTTGTATTTTCATTCTGTTGTGTGTCCCCGAGTTTAGGCTTTTCAAACTCTCTTTTTCTTTTAATAATATAACGCTTTAGTGCCCAAATTCTCCGGGGACTTAAGCTTCCTTAAGAAAGAAAAAAAAAGGACTTCCAACTATGTGGGCACACGATATGTATGTATACGATGGTCTGTAGATAATTAAAGAAAATTCATTCCAGTGGAATTTGTCCTAAATTAACAACTTTTCAAATAATCAAAACAATGGCCCTACAAATTCTAGAACGAAAGAAAGTCAAATTATTTTGAAACATCAAACAATCTTTCACTCTTATTTTTTCAAAAAAAAATGATTAATTTATAGTCAATCAATATAACAAACTCCACAATTTTAGTTATTGAGAAAAATAACTGCTAAAGAACATTACAATTTTAAGATTAATAATTTATGAAATGAATAATCGAAAGTCATTTTAATTATATAATTTTATTATTTTATCAGAGGTGCTTTGAAATTTAGATTTAAAAATATGTGGTCCTAACTTATCTAGGATACTGCAACACTCCAAAAAGGAGTTTTCATCAATGCATAAATATGTTATTAAAATAAATGTATGAGTCTTAGAGGACTCATGCAATTCAGTATTAGTTTTTAATTTCAAATATCTGTTAGTAAGCCGGTAAATTTGTATTCAACTTATTAATTCTTTTTATTTTAGTATTGGTAAGGGATATTCACTGACCAATTTATTGAAATAATAAATTATTAATACATACTCTACAGTGGACCCCCCTCCCTCGTCCCCCCTCTTTCCCTTTTTTATACGATAGTCTATAGATAATTAAAGAAAATTTATTCCAGTGGAATTTATACTAAATTAACAACTTTTCTTAATATTCAAAACGATGGCCCCACAAATTCGATTAGTTAGAACGAAACATAGTAAAATTGTTTTGAAACTTCAAACAATCTTTCACCCTTATTTTTTTCATAAAAATAAATTAATTAATTTATGATCAATTAATATCTTAAACCACAATTTTAATTATTGAGAAAAATAACCGTTAAAAAACCTTACACTTTTAACATTAATAATTCACGAAATGAATAATCGAAAGCCATTTTAACTATCCAAATGTTGTTATTCTATTGGAGATGCTATGAAATTTACAAGCTCTAAAGATTTTAAAATATGTGGTCATAATTAATTTAGGGTATCAGTACTTCACATCAGTACTTCTATTGGAGATTCTATCAGTACTTCACATCAGTACTACAACACTCCGAAAAGTGTTTTCAACAATGCCTTAAAAGTGTCCAAAACAAAAATGCATATAAAATTTTACCAAAGTAAATATATATTGCCAATAGCCTTGTAACATAGTGGCATCCTATGTGGTCAAGCTGCTTGCAAAGCTACTACTATGTATTAATATTAATAGATATATACACACATCACCAAAATCATCGCCTTAACAGTTAAATTATCAAGAATGATAATCAAACAAATATTTTTTAAATAATTTATACTGCATTTGACACGGATTACGACTTAATTAATATATATATATATATCCTTTGAGAAATATTTTTTACTATTAATTGTTATAGACAAAACAACAATGAAGAAGCATTTTAATAAATAGGGATTGACTACGCTCAAAAATTGCAAAGTATTATGCCCAAGTGCAAGCGGTCAAGTTATAATATACTTGAGAAGTCCAAGGTCGAACCACAGGAAAGGTAAGTAACATATTTCTTCTAGTTATCTCTCTCGGGAGAAAGAAGAGAAAAGAAAAGAAAAGATAATTGAAATGGGGAATGAGAAAGGAGAAATTAAATGAAATTAAACTATTAACTAAATTAAACTAAAACTAAAGACAAATCTAGTCCTAGGGTGCAAAATGAAAGAGTATCCACAAGCGCAATTTTTTTACCTAAAAGGCTTCCTAAGGGCACTAGGAAAGAATGTAATTGAACTAAAAATAAATAAATTAATTAAAACAACGTACTAACCAAGAAAAATAGAATACTAAATGTACTTAAACCAACAAGAAACAAACGTTAGGAGTATCCGTAGTTAGGGAGTACGAAGCTAGTCCAATCGGGTAATCCAAATTTAAGTTTAAATGGGATTTTTCACTAAAGTTTAGCTCTTAGACCTTCTAACTATCCAATTATATTGCTACTTACAAGTATATCATAGTCCATGCGTGACAAAGACTATATAGACTGGCTTCGAGTAACAGAATTCGACAGTGAAACTTTTTGATTTTAAAAAAGTGTAATTTGAAATATAGTATTACTAGTGCGTGACAAAAACAATCCAAGTTGATTAAAATTCTCAAAAATCAGTAGCTTAACACTCTCCTAAGGTTTGAATATGCTTGAACGTGATTCAAATCAAATCCGTCTTAGAAAGAACATTGAAAGTCAAAACTAGCACTTTTTTGGCACTTACGTGAATAAATGCCAAAACAGCGCCAAATCAGTCAATTCACTTATGAAACTAACCCAACTAATTAAAGGATAAAGACCGTCCTCAAATCAACCACATTAAAGTTTTGGTGCAAAAAACCATGAATTGACTGTTTTTACGGTTTTTAATCAAATAGAATTTATGAGCTAACGTATGGAAACATGTTTCTTAGGCATGCAAAGATAAGAAATTACTCATATATTCATTAGGTGATCTATAACCAATGAAAAAATCAGATTCAAACCTAAATTGGATTTCATTCAAAGATTAAGTTCACATCTTTCACTACGGACCTCTAACTAATGATTTAGCAAGACATATTCAAATTAAACAATAAAATAAGCATATGAATCATGAAAAATAGTAGGCACATACCTAAGAACATAGAAAATCAAATTTAAAAACGTTTGTCTTTAGAATTACTCAATTTCGATTTAAAACGAAGATTTTATGCTTAAAACGGTAAACAAACTCAAAACGGACATAAATTAAATTTTTTTGACTTAAACCTTAAAAACTCTGGAAAATCCGATTCTATATGATGAGCAGTGAATCACCTATAAATAGCATTGAAAAAAATAAACTATTTGAATACGAAACAAGAAACAAACATATAACTATAACGATAGAAAAATAAAAAACCGACAATTTCGATCTATATACCCTAGAATCGGACCCTAAAACGTGGGTTTAGGGTCAATTACAGAATATATATATATGAACCCTAAAAAATAATCTATGAATAGCTAAGCAAACAAACAATTAAAAGTAATTAAATCGCAAGAAATTAGAAAACTAGGGTTTACTCGGATGAAGAACAACAATTGTAATTGAAACTTGATTAAATGATTAATTAAATCTTGATTACACCAATGTTCCAGCCTCGGTATGCTATAAACAAACTAAACTAACAATTATTTTGAAGAAAGAAAAGAAAAATCACTCAAGTTTGATCGTTAAATGCAGCGCAAAAACTCCCAAGAACGTTATGGCGCTCTCTGCCTCTCTACTAATCAATTCTAAATTATTGTGTACCCTAAAATATGAGATATATGACCTTTTATATAGTACACAAGTGTCTCAAGTCGTGGTTTTAATAATCATTGAAGAAACGGGCCGAAACATGGCTTAAAATTGAATTTGGCTTAAAATTGGGCCCATTTTCTTTATGACGCCTTCTTCTTTTACTCATAACTTTCTGCTCCGAACTCTGATTGACGCACTATTTTCGCCTACGTGTAGGTAATTTAATTCTATACAACTTTGATTTTTGGAGATTTCTTCAAATTCTCATTGTAGAAAAACTTTGATCAGCTATAACCTTGGGCTTATTACGCCAGTTCTCGGTTTTGCTCGAAAACTTCAAGAATTGATTCAATTGTGCTTCTTTCCTCTTGGGATCACTCTTGGACACTTGCATTCATTTCATTCATGCTTGGGGACTTACTATTCTCTTCTTGCTAGTGCTTTGGGAGTAGTTTGCGGAGTTTTCCTCGTCTCAGGCCTCAGAATGAATATTGAATTGTTCTTTGGACCTTCTTCTTGCACTTTTCCGCTTTCAACCTTCTATCTTGCATACAACTTCAGTTGCTTAATCATTTTAGGCCTGCAAAATGGCTTAGTAACACAGAAATATAATGCAATGCCTTCTTTTCATGCTTAAACTGAATTTATATTGATATATTATATTGATATATTGATATATTAGAGAGATAGAGATGAGAGAATAACTTATATTGATATATTATGAATGAATACAAAGGTCCCTTAAATAGGGATTGAATGAGCTGTACATGGAAACAAAAATAATATCCCATAATTCTAGGAATTATGGTGGTAGTCAACTATACCATTTATACATATACCATATCTAAATATACTATCATATCTAAATATTCTATCATATTCTAATACTCCCCCTTAAGTTGGCACACATATATCGAACATGCCCAACTTGCTAATTAGCTTGGTGAATATTTTCTTTGTCACGGCCTTGGTGAGAATGTCAATTAACTGATCTTCGGAGCGTACATGAGGGACATAAATAACTTTCTCTTCTAACTTCTCTTTGATGAAGAACCTATCCACTTCAACATGCTTTGTTCTATCATGTTGAACTGGATTGTGTGCGATGTCACACGCTGCCTTGTTGTCGCAATATAGTATCATGGGTTATGTTGGAGGAAAACCGAGATCTGTCAGTAGCAGTTTCAACCACAATAACTCTTGTATACCAACTTCCATTCCTCAATATTCTGCTTTTGCGCTTGATCGGGATACTACATTTTGTTTCTTACTTCTCCAAGTAACTAAGTTTCCTCCTACAAATGTGAAGTACCCTGAAGTAGATCTCATGTCACATATATTACCTGCCCAATCAGCATCAGTGTATCCTTCAACCTTCAGGATATCCTCATTTTTCTGGAATAGGATTCCCTTTCCAAGAGCTGCTTTAAGATAACTGATAATCCTCATAACTGCCTGCATGTGCTTCTCCCCTGGATTATGCAATAATTGACTGACAATACTCAATGCATATGATATATCAGGCCTCGTATGTGCTAGATACATTAATCTTCCTACCAATCTTTGATAGCGCCCTTTATCGACGGGCACTTGATCTGTTTCGACCTCTAACTTCAATCCTTCCTCCATTGGAGTCTCTGACGGTTGACAAGCGGACATTCCGATTTCATTCAGTAAGTCTAGGGCATACTTTCTCTGAGATAGGAAGATGCCTTTTGATGATCTAGACACCTCGATCCCCAGAAAATACTTCAAGCTCCCAAGGTCTTTCATCTCAAACTCCTGAGATAAAAGCTTCTTCAATGCCTGTTGTTCTTGAGAGTCGTTTCCTGTGAGCACCATGTCATCTACATAGACGATAAGAGCCATAATTTTTCCATGACTCTTCTTCAAAAACAAAGTATGATCATAATTACTCTGGCTGTACCCAAACTTTCGCATTGATCTCGCGAATCTCCCAAACCAGGCTCTAGGGGATTGTTTTAGCCTATACAAAGATTTTTTCAACTTGGAGACTTTATTTGTATGCTCAACCGGGATCTTATATCCAGGTGGGAACTCCATATATACCTTATCCTCTAAATCCCCATGTAGGAAGGCATTTTTCACATCGAACTATTGTAGAGGCCATTCTAAGTTTACAGCTAATGAGAGTAACACTCGTACCGTATTGATCTTTGCTACGGGCGCAAATGTCTCTAGATAATCAATCCCATGCGTCTGTGTGTAGCCTTTCGCAACCAGTCTTGCTTTGAATCTTTCGATTGTTCCATCTGCTTTAAATTTCACAGTGTACACCCACTTGCAACCCACCTTCTTCTTTCCTGCTGGTAATTCGGCCAATTCTCATGTGTCATTTTTCAACAAGGACTTCATCTCCTCATCCATTGCTGATTTTCACTCAGAATCACATAAGGCTTCCTGCACACTGTTAGGAATAGATACAGAAGATAATTGATTCACAAAAGATTTGTTAGATGCAGTTAACCGATCATAAGACACATAATTACTCATAGGATATTTGGCTTTAGTGGTAAAATCTGGGTCATACGTGGGTTCAGGTACACCTCGATTTTCTCGGTTAGGAAGCTTCTTTATAGGAATAGAAGAAGATGATACCTGGGAGACCTCAATTTCAGGGATATTTGAAGTGGACCATTGGTTATTTGAGTCAGGTGGTGACGGAGACGAAGACGGCACAACTTCATTTGGCAAGATTTATGCTGTTACCATAGCAGGGGATGACGTGATTTCGGTTGTCTCTGTTGCTGCTGGTGAATTCCAAGTCAACGTTGGAACCACCTCTATTGGGCTTATCTCTTCCTCATTGATATTTCCAAATAACTGAACTTCTTTATAATTCTCCCCCTGAAGTTTAGTTCGGTGAAAGTACATAGTTTCTTCATGAAATGTCACATCCATAGTGATATACATTTTATGTGTGGGAGGATGATAACATCGATACCCCTTCTGAGAAGATGCATACCCTACAAAGACGCATTTGAGAGCGCGTGGTTCAAGCTTGTTCCTTTGGTAAGTGGACAAATGTAACACATCCAAACACCCGAGGAGGGAGATTTGACACGGTAGGAGCTATGACAAACTTAGCTAAGACTTCAAAAGGTGTCTGAAAATCAAGTACGGCTGAGGGGATGCGGTTTACTAAATAGACAGATGATGAGAGTGCTTCTCCTCAATACGAGGTTGGTGCGTTTGCGCCGATCAGTGATGCCCGAACTATTTCCAACAAATGACGATTTTTTCGTTCGGCAACCCCATTCTGTTGAGGAGTATAAGGACATGTAGTCTGATGAATGATCCCATGAAGTTTGAAGTATTCTTGTAACTCAGTACTCATATATTCCCCACCATTATCACTACGGAGAACTTGAATAGTAGCATTATATTGTGTACTGATCTGTTTATGAAATCTCTGAAACAAACCACTAACTTCTCCTTTGGATTTCATGGGACAAACCCACGTCATTCGAGTGCAATCATCAATAAACGTGACAAACCATCGTATACCACCTAAAGAAGAAATATGAGACGGTCCCCATACATCAGAATGAATAATCATAAATGGAACTGAACTCTTTGTCAATGAAGGTTTAAAGGAAGTACGATGACTTTTAGCCAGTTCACAAATCTCCCAGTGAAAACCAGAAGAATCAACTTTATGAACTAAATGGGGAAACAGTTTCTTTAAGTAGCCAAACGATGCGTGTCCTAACCGACGGTGCCATAACCAAAGTTCATCTGTAATTTTCTTGTCAGACGTACTGGTGTTTAAGGCTCTGTGCAAGTGATCTGTGCTTTTGAACTCCAGGTCCAAATAGTATAATTTTCCACACCTAACACCATAACCAATC
Source organism: Lonicera japonica (assembly GCA_021464415.1). Lineage (NCBI taxonomy): Eukaryota > Viridiplantae > Streptophyta > Magnoliopsida > Dipsacales > Caprifoliaceae > Lonicera > Lonicera japonica. The sequence continues at coordinate 25,022,094 of CM038469.1, forward strand.
GTCTTCTTCGTCTGAATATCCTTAAAAACACAATGAGAAGGCCAAAAGATGACAACACAGTGTAGGGCATTAGTTATTTGAGAAATAGATAATAGATTATAATCTAAGGATGGCACTACTAAGACGGAGGTTAGGTTCAGTGTGTCGGATAGATTGATTGATCCTTTTCCGACTACAAAGACTGGGGCGCCATTGGCTGTGGACACAAAGGTCTGAGATGATGGGGTTAAAGGAGTAACTATTTTTGAATTAGATGTCATATGATCAGTCGCACCAGAATCAATTACCCATGTATTATTCAAAACAGAATGTAAAGCCGTACCTGACGTACCTGTGGTGGTGAGTAAGCCTGAGGCCTGTGTGTTATCACTTACTATGGTCTGATATGTTCTGCGATTGCGAGAATCCTTCCACCAATCCGGATATCCAATGATTTCATAGCAACCCTTTTTTGAGTGTCCCATGAGTCCACAGATGGAGCATGGAGGGTATCTGAAAGTGAAATACTGAGAGTCATTTAGTCGATTACCGGAGCAGGATCGTTTATCTGAATTACGCCAAGTGGAGGGGCATCTAGTTGATGATCCGGTCATGATCGTGGGGTCGAAAGCCATATGAGAGTTTAGTACTCATTGATCGAGATTGAATCTGGAAATTCTGAGACTGTAGTTGTGTTCAGGACGTCGAAAAAAGCCAGAAAGGATTTTTGATGGTCAACGGTCAACGGTCAACGGGTCAGAGTGACGTGGCAGTAAGGCTTACGTGGCAGTGCTGACGTGGAGTAACACGTGTTAGTAGGTTGAGCAGGTGGCGCATGGGTGACTGGCGGCGGAAGGTTGGTTTGTTTAGGTGGTGCGTGAGGGCGCGTGGAAGGTGGTATGGGGCTGATTCGAACGGGGTCGTGATCGTCTCTTTGAGACGAAGATTTTAGGGTTTGGTTTGTCGAGATTAGGTGTAAGGACGTGATGGACGAAGGCACTGAAGTTTGATCTGGGTGTATGGTTAAGGCTTCTGACGGCGTGGTGGTGGCTGCGGGTGTTTAGGGTGGTCTAAGGTGGCTAGGTTGTTTTTCCCTCTGATACCATGTTGACGATTAGAGAGATAGAGATGAGAGAATAACTTATATTGATATATTATGAATGAATACAAAGGTCCCTTAAATAGGGATTGAATAAGCTGTACATGGAAACAAAAATAATATCCCATAATTCTAGGAATTATGGTGATAGTCAAGTATACCATTTATACATATATCATATCTAAATATACTACCATATCTAAATATTCTACCATATTCTAATAAAAACAACAATGAAGAAGCATTTTAATAAAAAGGGCTCTCTTTTTTTTCATTTTTGTTCACCAAAAATAAAGTATTGAACGAAAGATTTTTTTTTATTATCAACTGCGACAGTAAAATTATTGATAGTTCACCTCTTTAATTAATAAATTAATAATTTCTAACATATATTACTTTGTAACACCCGCTGATGAGTCTTTCTTCATTTTTTGGGACTGGCATGGGTCTTTCCTTATGTCCACCTTTCACTAATTAGGGAAGACCCATTAAAGACTTATTAATGAGATTGATCTTAATTTGTTATGAAAAAAGTTTAGCTTGCTAGAGTAAATTGCTTTCTTGCATTTAGTTGCTTTTTTTACTGTGCAAGTAAGGAATCCAAGATTTCTGTAAATAATATGCTATGTAATTAAAATTAAGGGTAATGTTAAAAATTAATTCAAGGGACGAACTATCGAGAACTGAGAATTTTATTGTTATAAAAAAAAAACATTTTATTAATATTTTATGTTTTGTGAATAAAAAAGTAAAAAAATAAAATAAAAATTGAGCCTAATCCAGCACCCTTAAAATTCAATTTTGACATACATTTTTCATTTCAAAAAAAATTAGAATAATCACTCTTTATAATTTTAAGGCATCCTAATCCTTTAATCATCTATTTAGGTGTATAAGAAAAATCTCATCAATAAGTCTTCAATCGGTCATCCCTAATTAATTGAAGATGAAGATGGTGGACGACTTCAAAAAGACCCATCATGTCAATGAGTTTTTTCCAGGGAAGAAATTAAGAGAGGTACATCCTTCCAAGAAACTTACTCAAAATTATAAGCTACCTACAACAACTATGTACAAATATTTATATAATATATATTTATATAAATATCACCAAAATTGTTGCCTCGACGATTAAATTATCAAAAACGAGAATCGAACCAAAGTTTTTTTAATAGTTTTTAGTGCATTAATTAATATAAATATATTCTTTGAGAAACATTTTTTTACTTTTAATTGCTATTGACAAAACAATAATAAAGAAGCATTTTGATAAATGGGGCTCATTTATTATTATTATTATTATTATTATTTGATAGTTCACATATTCAACTAAAAGAAAGAATGCAGCTTACTCTAGCAAGCTAGACTTTTTCATAACAAATTAAGATCATTACACATTAAAAAAAAAAAAAAAAAAAATTCCCACATCATCAATATATAAGTCTTCGCTAATTAACGGAAGATGGTAGACATCAAGAAATACCAACTAGTAGGTTTTTCAAAGGAAGAAAGAGAGGTACATTGAAGAAACTGAGTGAAAATTTTAAGGTACAACAACTACTAATATTAATAATATATATATATATATATATAAACGGTGATGACATGTTCTCTTGTTTTTTATATGAAATTTTTTTTTATTTAATTGTGGCAAAAAAAAAAAAATTCTACAAATTAAAAATGGAAGAGGAAAGAGGCTATCTACTCATAAAAATAAACATAAAATGCATACATATAGAGAGAATTTCACCGGGCCACTTCTCTCATGGTTTTCTTTTTCCGGTGTCCAATGAAACATAAGATACATATATAGAGATATATAAGATATATATATATATATATATATTTCAGTACTATGTTTTTCTTTTTAAATTTTTTGTATAAAAAAGTAAAAAAAATTAACCTAATCCAACACCCCTAAAATTCAGTTTTAACCCACATTTTTCATTCTAGAAATTAGGTAGAAGGGCTTATTATACATTGATTTTTACCAAAAATCCAATGAATAATATTTTTTTGAATGAAGGGCCTATTTTTAATCGGTAATTAGTGTAAGAGGCCTATTTTGTTTTATATTTTAAATGAATGTATTTGAATAAATTTAAATATCATTTAATTAATAAAAACATGTTATGTATTACCTAAATTACCCCTTTTTATGAAATTTGCACAAAAAATATGGACTGCAAAGTTCATATTGCAGTAAAATATGAACAACAAAGTTCATATTGCAGTGAAATATGGACTGCAATATGAACTTTGCACTAAAAATATGGACTGCAATATGAACTTTGCACTAAAAATATGGACTGCAAAGATGGACTGCAAAGTTCACATTGCAGTGAAATATGGACTGCAAAGTTCATATCGCAGTGAAATATGGAGTGCAAAGTTCATATTGCAGTGAAATATAGACTGCAAAGTTCGTATTGCATTCCATATTTTAATGCATATTGGTATTTTTTAGTTTATTTTAAAGATTGGGATGTCATTTTATAATAAAAAAAAAGACACATGTCATATTATCAATAAAATAAAAAATAGGCCCTTTATTTAAAAACAAATTATTCCTTGGCTTTAGTGTGAAAATCTTTCTCTAATAAGCCCTTTTTTTTAATTGCCCCTTTTTCATTTCAATAAATTAATAATAACTACACCTTATACTTTTAAGGCAACTTAATCCTTTGCTCTTTCTGCGTATCAAAAATATCTCATCAATAAGTCTTTAATTGGTCCTTCCGGCCTAATTAACAGAAGATCTAGATAAGATATATATATATATATATATATATATTTATACATAGAATCTCAGTGTATCCCCCAACTAACTTTTAAACTTATCAAACAAATGAAATAGTTTCACTATTATTTTTTACTTATTTATCAAACACACTCTTAATGTTTATCTTTATTAGTCTGAAGATAAAAATGGATAAATAATTTTCGATTGCTAGAATCGTGAAGACAATTTTTTTAAATAATTTTTAACAAAATAAAAAAAAATCTTATTTTACCCATGTATATTTTTCTTGGACAAAAACAACTCCTTTCTCATTCAGATTCGCAATAGTACGAAAGAGATTGTAAAAAAGAAAGAAAAGAAAAGAAAAAGAAATCATCTTTGCAAAATGAAGACTTGACTTAGTGACTTACCAAAGACCAAATTGGTATCGGAGCGAATTTATCAATTTTATTTTTTTATTTTATAAAAAAGAATGACCAAAGTCTTCTCAATCTGGCATCTTTTTAATTAATCTAGAGTATAGTTATTAATACTTCACATGAATATTTTAATACATTAAAAATTATTTTTATAAATAAATAAAAAATGATCTAAAAAATATATATATAAAGTGTCACTAAAACAATTTTAAAGTTTTAGAATATTGTTCAAATCAGTATTTCTTATTGTTAAACTTACATGTAGTTGATGGTACGAATTGCACAATTCCTTACAGCATGATTTTCCAAATTAAAAAATAAAATAAAATGTTAATAGTACGTTTAATTTGCCAACTCTATTAGCATTACTGAATTAATGTGAAAAGAAATGTGAAAGGTATTCTAACAGCCAATAATACAACAAAGGAAAAAAATATACTTTTTTGTGCATAAAAAAGTAAAAAAAAAAATATTAAAAATCGATCCCGATCCAGCACACTTAAAATTCAATTTTAACACTTATTTTTTATTTCAAAAAAATTAATAATCAATTTTAACATGCATTTTTTATTTCAAAAAAATTAATAATAATCACACTTTATACTTTTAAGGCACCTTGATCCTTTGCTCTTTGGGCGTATCAGAAAAATCTCAATAAGAGAAATCTCATCAATAAGCCTTTAATTGGTCCTCCCTAATTAACGGAAGATGAAGATGGTGGACTTCAAAAGAGACCCATCACATCAGTAGGTTTTTCCAGGGAAGGAGAGATACATCCTTCCAAGAAACTTAACTTAAAATTATGCTACGTACAACAACTACTAATATATATATATATATATAAACTGCAATGGTGATTATTACATAAATAGATTCAAGCTAACTCGAAAAACATCACCAAAATCGCAGCCTTGACAATTAAACTATCAAGAATGAGAATTGAATGAAGGTTCTTTGAGCACTTCGCAGTGCTAATTGTTTTGCATTCGTTACTACTGTACACCAAGCTTGTTCTTGGAATCACTTCAAGAGTGAGCGATGCTACTGTGGTCAAGTGCATAGAAAGCGAGAGACGAGCTCTACTCGAGCTTAAACATGGCCTTGTGGATCATTACGGCCGTCTCTCTTCTTGGGGGACGAGTCACAAAGAAGACTGCTGCAAATGGAGAGGGGTAAAGTGTAGCAACCGCACTGGTCATATAACCCTTCTTGATCTTCGTGGTCCGGCAGGTATTCTCACAGACTCAATGGAGAGGTTAGTCATTCCTTACTTCAATTAAAGCAGCTGAACTACTTGGACCTCAGCTCCAATATTTTTGAAACCACGTTCCCAGAGTTCATTAGTTCGCTCAGTAAATTACAATACCTGAATATGTCCAATTCAGAGTTTACCGGTCCAATTCCAATCCAGCTTGGGAACCTTACCAACCTGCGGTCTCTTGACTTGGGGGGTAATCCCGGCCTCACTGTTAAAAACCTCGAGTGGCTTTCTCATCTGCGTTTGTTAAGATACCTTGATTTGAGTTTGGTTTCCCTCTTGAACATGAATTGGTTGCAACCAATAAACATGCATGCTCTATTTCCTTACAGAATTGCGACTCTCTACCTGTGAAATCATAGGAAACATGCTTCCCTTTACCAATACTTCTTCTATTCCTCTTACCGTCATTGATCTGTCTGACAACTTATTTCTTTCTTCTTCAAGTTATGACTGGTTGGTTAACTTGAGTAGTAGTAGCCTTGTTGAACTTAAGATGGCATTTAATCCTCTAGGAGACTTTATTCCCAATGCTTTTGGGAACTTGGTGTCTCTTGAAAAAATGGAACTTTGTTTTTGTGGGATTAAAGGTGGGATTCCAAAATCTTTTAGGGATCTAAGACATTTTCACTCCTTTGAATTATCTTACAATGAAATTTCCGGGCAACTTCCTGAGTTTTTTCAGACGCTGGGAACGAATGCAGAGAAGTCATTAGAATACCTGAATTTAGAAGGGAACGGATTTAGTGGTTCATTGCCCGATTTTACGAGATTTTCATCCTTGAGAGAATTGCATCTTGCTGATAATGAGTTGAATGGATCTTTCCCAGAAAGCTTTGGTTATATTTCTAGCCTCGTTTTTCTTGACGTGTCTGGGAACCAAATGACTGGGCCATTGCCTGACCTAGAGTTTCTCCCTTCATTGAGAGAATTTTACCTTGGAAGCAATAAGCTAAAAGGGAGAATACCAAAAAGCCTCGGTCAGCTTTCTAAGCTTGAAATATTAGATGCCTCTTCAAACTCGTTTGAAGGTACAATCTCTGAAGCTCACCTCTTAAACCTTTCAAAATTGAATACGTTAGACTTGTCTTCTAACTCGCTGACGTTCGAAGTCGACTCTAGTTGGACTCCTCCTTTTCAACTAGATATTATTCTGCTTATTAATTGTACGTTGGGTCCTCATTTCCCAAGCTGGCTTCAATCTCAACATAATTTTTCTATGCTTGATATCTCAAGTAATAGAATTTCAGATACGATACCTACATGGTTTTGGGATCTCTCAACAAGGTTAGTATTCCTTAATATCTCCAACAACCGCTTGATGGGCCCAATACCGTTACTTCCTCAAACTGTCGAAATAATTAATCTCTCCAAAAATATGTTAATGGGATCGGTTTCATTCTTATGCACAATTTCAAAAGGAGATCTTTTCACTATTGTTGACCTCTCGGATAACCTATTATCAGGAGAGTTTCCTGATTGTTGGACAAAAGATAATGGTATAAACTTTCTCAATTTGGCAAACAATAATCTATTTGGGGAAATTCCGAGCTCCATTGGCTTCCTAATTCAACTTGAAGTATTGCAATTACGCAATAATAGTTTTGTAGGAGAACTGCCTTTGTCTCTTAAGAACTGTAAAGGGTTGGTTGTTATTGATTTGGGTATCAATAAGTTATCAGGAGAAATACCGACATGGATTGGAACGCACCTCAAAGATTTGATTGTTCTTAGTCTACGAAGGAATGAATTCTATGGAAGCATACCCCCAGAAATATGTCAGCTTAACCTTACTCACGTTTTGGACCTCTCTCAGAATAATATATCAGGAAACATACCACTGTGCTTCAACAAACTTGGTTCTTTTTTGGTTGAAAAAGATATTGCGGAAATGGATGATATTGCTCGGGGCAGTGACTATAATGGTCATTCTCTTACGTTTTTTGCCAACGCATTAGTGCAGTGGAAAGGAAATGAGGCGGAATACCAGAAAACTCTAGTGCTGTTAAAATGCATTGATTTGTCTAGCAATAAACTAGTCGGAACTATTCCCCCACAGTTTGCAAGTCTTGTGGAATTAGTTTCACTAAATCTGTCACGAAACAATTTAACCGGAAAAATCATTCAAAGGATTGGTCAAATGAGAAAGTTAGAATCTATTGACTTCTCCAGAAACCATCTTTCAGGCGAGATACCAATGAGCCTTTCTAATTTGACTTTTCTCAGTGTCTTAGACTTGTCAGATAACAACCTTTCGGGTAAGATTCCACTGAGCACTCAACTTCAAAGCTTCGATGCCTCTGCATATGCTGGAAACTGCGAACTTTGTGGGCTTCCCCTTCCAAAGTGCCGAGGAGATAGAGTAACTTTAGTTCCTCCGTCTATCGACCATGGTAAAGATAACAACAATCAAGAAGACGAGAATAGGTTTATAACAATAGGGTTTTACATAAGTGTGACTCTTGGATTCATCATCGGGTTTTGGGGATTCTGCGGTACTTTATTACTCAAAAGTTCGTGGAGATATTCATATTTTAAGAAGCTAGACAAGATGTTAGACTGGATATATGTGACGGCAAAAGTGAAAAAGGCAAGCTTGCAGAGGATGCTTAGGAGCTAAGGAGCTACTTGGCTGGTTAGTATCGTCTTCCTGTTTTATTTATTTTCCTACATTATCAGGTTTTGCGTTCTTGTTTAAATATTCTCAATTTCTTCTTCTATTCGGTATGTAAATCCATTCTCTAATAAATAATGTGAAATAAAGATATTCATCATAAAATAGAGCCTTTAATTTGAGAAACGGTAAAAATGCTTTTTTTGAGTTCACGATGTTACTTATATTTTTGTCTGACAGATGTTGATTCCAAGAATCAAGTTCATGTCTTCTTTTGGAGTTCGCGATGGCATATATACTACTGGTTTTGGGAGTCTTGCAAAAAGCTTCTATTTCTACTTCAACACCTTGGCTTATAAATTAACTGTACTCCCTCGATCTAGATTGTGTTTTAAGTACTGTGTACTATTCAACTTAAATGCGCCTTTCGAAGGGTTGTGTTGTGGCTAATATATATATATATGTGTGTGTGTGTGTGTGCGCGCGCGCATGCAACAACTATTTTGCTTATAAATGTGTCTTAACTATACCTTGATGGCGCTCTAGTGTGTTCGTTGGAAGTGGAAGAATAAATGCTTGTCGAGTTACTTTTTAGCAAATTGTGTTGATTTTTAGCTTTTCAATCTTTGATAAAACGTATCCAAATAAAGAAAAATAATGAAGATTTAAAGGAAATATTTTCAATTTCAATGTAATATAATCTCCTAAATAGTTGTCCTATCTTTACATATTTTTCACATCAAAGTAGCTTTCCAAGTGGAAGGGTTTCATTTCCATGAATTGTTCATAACATGCATACCAATGAAATCACCAAGGTCAAACACAGCATAATCATCCACCAAGTGGAAAATCATACTCAACACATAAGTTTGGAAGTCTAGTTATACAACCTTCTGTCTCAAATCAAGAATCCTAATTTTATGGCTTTAAACAACTTAAAAAATTAATCACTTTTGCAATGTTGTGATATGTTAAATTATGTCCCTACAATCATATTCAAGTTGTTTTACAAATTTTGATTTGGACAATGAGGGGTAGTTTGTTTCATTCTGATGTTGTAAAAACCAATTCTTGTGTTTATTTTGTTTGCAGGGTTTACCACTGTCCTTTTTGAATTTAAGAAAAATTAAAAAATGACAATGTAATGTAACTTGATATCTATTTTTGTTCTCAGAAATATTGGTTATTTGCGTTGAATAAAATGTTAAAAGTACATATTTTTGAGTGTTTTCTTTCAATTTCATTAACAATAGTATCCCCATTTAATGGGAAAGAATTGTAACTTCTTTTTAATTAAATGTTGCTGTAAATTTTGAATTGAACATTTTATTTTAAAGAACTGTTGCTGTAAATTTTTGCTGGACTTTTTAGTTAATTGTTTTAATTAATTCTTCTTATTCTTTTATTTTATTTTTAATTATAACAGTTGATTCTACATTTTGTTAAGCATCTAAATTGTGATAATTTCATCCGAGCATACTTCATATGCAAAATCACCTAATTTCTTTCCAGTGGAACCATAGTCTCTGTTAGAGAAATTACAAAATTAGTACTGCAAAAAGATTATTTCATTAGTCTAAAATAATAAGAATGAGAACTACAAAATAATAATTCGAAAAATACAAATTTATGTATTGTTTTAGTTACCACTCAAAACAAATTTACCACAAATACACTACAAATGAGGAATGAAATAAATAGATATCAAAGTCAAGTTGACGAATTTCTTGGGTTGAATCGTGGACGAGGTTAGTCTCTTTAAGACGTTTCACGACTCTGCCCTCTTCATGCAAGCAGTTCACCATGTCACCTCCCTCAAGGAAAAAACAGCCCAGAAATTTAGCTTCTGTCTCGACCTTCTTTACACCGAAGATAGGCTAGTAATACACATATAGATTCAAACACTTGCTTGGAATCCATATATAAATTTAAAGGTTCTTGTAATAAAACAAGTAGAGAATAAACATTCTTTCATGAAAAAGTTCATACAAGAAAGATTCTCATGCATCTAGTTAAAGGTAACGGAATTTTTTTCTTCTGTCAGAATGAAGAGTTGATATTGAGACTACTAGTCTCATCTTCAAAGCTAATTTTTGTAAGAATGAAGTGATATTATATTGGGTATAGAAAAACACTTTGAAAGGAAAATGGTTTCTTTGTATTGAGAGAAAGATATGATAATTTTGTAAAAGAATAATAGCTCTTTGTTTTTTTTTCTTTTTTCATCTCCCAACAGGTATATATATATATATATGAAAACATATATCATCATTAAACTATTCATTAAATTTATTAAAATAAATTCACTCCATTAATCTCCACAAAACACCAAAATAAGAAATGATTGTTTTAAAACAATAATATTGTTTTAATAAGAGATAATAAGAAATGATTAAATATTTTGAAACTGCAACATAATGAAAGCAGAAATAAAATAATAAATATTTTATTTTCTCAAGTCTTTCAATAAAATATGCTTGTGATTTTTTTTTTAAATACACACAAGTTCTAACAATCCCCCACTTGTATTTCCAAAAAATCATCGAGCAAAACGGCATAGTCATGTGCATAAGATAAGATGTCTTTCGACTTGAATCTTATCGTAGAGAAATTGATTCAACTTTTTCTAGAGTGATAAAGTATCTTGAACTCTATTCTTGGCAACCCCGCACACACAACCATTATTATAGTGGTCCAAAGCTAGCACGATACGGCCATGTGCTTATATTTCGGTATAATGAATGTCTTAGGAAATTTTGCCAAAAAATTTCATTAAAACGGCCTCACTTTAACATTCATATGTGAGTCCTATCAATTTGCATGATTCACATATCACCCACGTGATTTCGTTTTTCCCTTTGAACCTATATCTTGGGATCGCCCATAGGTTGGGTATCCATCACAAGTGACTCATTTCTTAATGGGCTCTTGTCACACCCCCTTTTTTTGGTGTAGTACGCCATTTCGCACTAGTCCTTTCATCAAAGGATTATCTTGCTTTTTTTTCAATCTCAAATAATCCACTCGTACAACCAGAGTAAATGAAAATTATTTAACTGCGTTGCTCTTGTTCTTACGGTTCTATACATTTGCAATAGCTGCGGCTCTATTGCTATGGATTAATGCAACTGATTGATCTCTCCCACATAGGGTTGCCCATCTAGCAATTGGCTCTTTGACCGTTATGCATCCTTACTAGCATTAACTAGTAAAAACCAAATTACTTCCGTCATTCCTATTTCCTTTTAGAAAAGCAAAAAATATTTTATTAGTTTCGTCTTTGTATAAATCATGATCTTTCCAATAACACATTAGTGCTTCGTTCTAGGTCTACGAGATAATCCACATTTTGCTTCAATTTCTAAATCATATGCAACTCAAACTTTTAAAGCAATAATTAATTAGAAAAAAAGCAATATTCAAATAATAAAATACATCACCAATTATCTAAACATACAATGCATATCACAATGTGTGTTCTTCAACAATATATAGCATTGTATTCATATGAAGTATTTAAAATGGTTCATAATTAACCAATATTAATTTCTTAATAAAAGAAAGTTCACAAAATGACCTAGTAATAAATTTACTAGTTTTTTCTTTAAAATACTTTCATACTAATTAAATACTTTAGTAAAAGGGCTTGGTCTAACACAACAATTGTTAGAAACAAACATCTATATCATTTACCCATAAGCACATAATACTATGAACATGTTTGTAAACTTAATAAAACATGCATTCATCTTGTTAAATAATTCTAATTTTTTTAAGAGGATTCAAATATATTCATCATATGTTGCTTAAATAGAAACCCCCATTGTGCCTGCACTATCCTTCTATTTCTAAAACTTGTAAAATATGAGCATGCCTTCAAGAAATCAATATACTGTATGACATGCAATACATATACTCAATGTAAATATGAATATAATGGAGCTAGTTACCGTAATTCAACATATAAATAAGTTTGTGAATACAATATTCTTTTCATTTCTAGAGAGTGTATGGCTTTTTAAAGCCATACCACTTCTAGAAGTAAACTCCAAATCTACCTAGCCAAAATCATGTATCTTAGTGATGTAAGATTTCTCCAACGTCACTTTCTATTCTAATAAAATAAAGAAACTCTTAAAAATAGAATTATCAAACATGGAATAAAATCCCAATATTAGTATCACCCTTTGAATCCATTTATCAAATTTAACATTTGATATCATAGTTATATGAACTCTTTGGAAAAATATGTTTACAAAGTAAGCAATTTTCCGGTAAACTTGAGCAAAATGCCCATTCTATTTGTAACTATTTACAAAAGTGGGAGAAGTCTAACTTTTGTTTCATCGTAAGCTTTCTCTTTCAATTCTTTTGATTTTGGTTTGGTTCCAATATTTTCTTATTTAGCTTTAAGTTAAATGAAATCAAATTCTTGTTATTAAAAACAATTAGAACTTCTAGTCTTAATCTTGTTCCATACTTATTTCTCAATTTGCATATCAAAGTTCAAATGTCATTATCAACATAATGTAATGGATCAAGGCATGGCATATATAAATGTAAATGTCATGCACTTTAAATTCTAATGTACACAAAATATTTAATATATTATCAATGATTCTAATCATATAATAGTGGGATTTCATTTTCTACCAAATTTTATCATGTACCATAAATCAAAACGCATCACCAACGCATTATAATAACATATAACCATTATATAGTTCAATTAAATTTATGAATACAATGAAAAATTCAATGCTTCAAATCAAACTTAAAAAACTCATTAGCAATTAAGTAGGAGGTATTTTGGCATGGAACCAAATCTCAAATAGTTATTATAATACTTTCTAAGCATATCATTAAAATTAAACATGATAATTTAGCATGTCAATCACCTAAATTTTACTCATAGGATCAAACTAATCACTTAAAAAATAACGTACCTTTTTTCTCTAGTAAGTATTTTGTTGATTTGACGAGAAAACTCCATTATGGTTGGGGCGTGTTGAAAATACATACAATCGCTACTTAATTTCTTCAAGTAGAATCCAATATACCTCCTTAGAACCGTTCATTATAGTAATATAGGAGTCACCCAACAACACTTCTATTATCAATTTAATATAAATTTTAGACAAGTTCATCTCATAGCAAATATGGTACGAAGCACCAATATTTCCTATGTACACATTTCATTTCTGACAGTTGATCTTCACAAGAGATCATAGTCACAAGTGACTTTGTAATCAAGTTTGTTCGCAAAGCCATATGAAACTTGTTCAAGTAATTTAAAATATATGACAATATATATCATACTCATATAACACAAAAAATAGAGTGCACTCTAAAATTTTATATTTTCTTTGCAGGTTGTCCATACTTGTTAAAATTCATACTTTCTAATTTAATATCGGTTCCAGTATGGCTCACCAACATATCCTCTTTCCACCATTGCAGGACAAGTATAACAAACGCCTTAAAATTGTTGGGGAAATTACAAAATTAGTCTTGCAAAAAGATTATTTCATTTGTCCAAAATAATAATATTTAGAACTACCAAATAACAATTCAAAAAATATAGATTCATATATTATTCGGTTACCATCCAAAACAATTTTACCACAAATGCACCACAAATGAGGAACGAAATAAATAGATTTCAAAAGTCAAAATCAAGTTGACGAATTTCTTGGGTTGAGTCACGGACTAGGTTGCTCTCTTTAAGGCGTTTCACAACTCTGCTCTCTTTGTGCAAGCACCCCATCATGCCGCCCCCAGGATAAAACAACCGAGAATTTAGCTTCTGTCTCGACCTTCTTTATACCGAAGATAGACCAGTAATACATATATAGATTCAAACACTTGCTCGGAATACATATGCAAATTTAAGGGTTCTTGTAATGAAACAAGTAGAGAAGAAGCATTCTTTCATGGGAAAGTTTATACAAGAAAGATTCTCGTATCATCTAGTTAAAGGTAACAAAATTTGTTTCTTCTCTTTCAAAATGAGGAGTTGATATTGAGACTACTTGTCTCATCTTCAAAGTTAATTTTTCTAAGAATGAAGTGAAAGTATTTTCGGAATAGAAAAACTTTTTAAAAGGAAAATGGTTTCTTTGTATTGAGAGGAAGATATAATAATTTTGTAAAAGATTAATAGCTCATTATTTTATTTTATTTTATTTTTTTGATCATCTCCCAATAGATATATATATGTAATCGGGAAGCTATTTGAGAAATGTAAGAGTACGTGGATAATAACACAAGTAAATTACTACAAATAATAATTGAACTGAAATTACAAAATTTAACTTACAAAAAGGTTATTGAATGATAACTGAGCTGAAGGCTTGTTGAAACGTGACTAAATAAAACTACAAAATCTTATGATTATTTTTTAATACAAGAAAACTTGGAGGTAGAGAAAATTCTTGAAGTAATCGGTGTGAGACCTGCTTCATCCTTCTGTTTCTCCTTTCTTTTATAGCTGGAGCTGAAGAGGTACTGTGGAATCACGTTGCGTTTGTAACAATTTTACTTTTTACTAAGAGATGAACAATAAAATGCTTTTAACTGTTCATGAACAGTGTTTTGCATGTCTAAAAAGGCTCCTCGAGATGCTATTTGGCTATGCTTTCGGTGGACATTTCAAGCGGGGTATGATAACTATTATGACTGGACAAAGTTGGATTTACTTGGGGCTTTCACCAAGAGCAAAATATCAGTGTTAGATTTTCTTAGATAAATTAATATCTAAGTAGTGACTGAAAATAATTCATGTGATGCCCCAAAATTTAGGCATGAATTAACCAAAATATTAGATAAAATAGTCTACCATCAATCCAAATAGATCTGAAATGTCGCTAATTAATGATTCCAAAATACTTGCTAGCACAAATATAAGCTGACATAAGTATTGGATATGATCCACATTCAAAAGTTCTCTAAATTCAAACTAACCATTCAAATAACCAAGTTGAGACTACAACCAATAGCAATTTAATCAATTGTGATCGGGAAACTAAAAGCCTCCTGACGCCTCCCCTAACTTTCAAGAAAGCTCTGGCGGATAATTAGTGTCATCTACTTGCTAATATCCTGCAAAATCTGAGAAGGAATGAGCAATGCCTAGTAGAAAAATCAAACCAGCTCCACCCTAACCCCATACAAGTCATGTTCACAATGCATGTAAACTTGTTAGTGGATGTAGCAATACAAAGGGTAATATAGTAGTGCGTAATAATAGCAATTTAATTTCTAATCTCAATGAATTCACCCAGCACATATCACATGCAAAAATATCACACAAATAATAAATGCATACTTATCCTCATTCTCGGTGCTTTCAACTATAGTACGAGTGTAACCTGCGTGTCTCAAGGACACTAATTTAGCGAAGACGTATGGGATGTGTTGTCCTCGCTATTTATCCATCCCAAATAGGATTTACATGGACGCTTGCATTATATAAAAACAGAAGTTATAACAACAGTGCCACGTGCGCATTCAAGAATACATCAAATATGCTTAGTAGTAATCATCATATCCGGTCATGTCCAGTGTTCTAATAGTAGTAGTAGTAGTAGCAGTATATATTAATAATGGTTATACTATATATATATATATATATTAATACGCCTATGATGATGCCATGGGAGGTGGAGCAAACCCACCTGCTTCCCCTTAACTTTTTTTTTTAAGTGACGCAGACACACCTATATATATTCATACCAAACATACATATATACATGTGTATATATTTATATCTACACTTACCCAGATAGTTTATGTCAAGCGAAAGGGGGTCAGATTCTCTTCTTTATACATACTCATGTATTCAACACACTTCAATTTAGGCCAAAGTTAATAGATAAATATTTAGGATAATCTACTCCAGTAAAAAAAAAAAAAAACGCCCATCTTTGTGCCTAGAACTACTGGTATTATAATCTCCTCCACTTTCTCTCTCTAAGTTCATATATAGGATATTTTTGATGTGTAGAATTAAAGAGGATTGAACACAGCTCTCACGCAATAAATCTGCAGACTAAAATAATTATTTTTCACAATTATGCCTAGGAGCAAAGCAAAAGTTTATTCAACCCAACATGATAAGTACATAATGACCCACATACCCACTTGTGCATATTCTGCACATATTATAAACACAAATTGCACTAGACCAAGATAGATCTAGAATCCGAGTCCCCTACCTCAATTCGCTATTCAATTGGCATAATTTTGTCCTAGACTGCCGATCGTATTGTTGCCCTCTACCGTTGACGGTCTAGAATGGCTGAATACTATAGTACTAGGGTTTTGGGTGTTTCTCTCTCTTCTAGTGGAAAATTGGTTCTCCTATAAAATATCATGTCCCTCCAATACTAATACCCGTAGAAAAAATAAGGAAGTTGTGGGGAAATATTCCCTTTCCTAATACAACTCAAATTTTGAATTTTAAATCTCCTACTAAACCCAAAAAAAATAAAATATATTACCAACCCAATATCTAAGATAAAAAAAAAACAAAATTTAAGAAATTATAGGACTTTACAATTCAATTAAGCAAATGGGTCTTAAGCATCCTGGAATAGTTGACTGTTATAGGGGTTCTTGCTCATGACAAATCCCTACTATGATTTATCTGAGTCTTTTGAGGAAGTTTCTTCTTCACAAAGACATTCGCTTAATGCTCGAGCAATTTCTCTTAATTGGGCCTTGGAGCATGACTTGATATTTTCAGTATCAACTAAATTTGTAGGGCTAACTTTTTTCTTTGATGACTTTGGTGGTTTGACATCACTGGGTTCGTCTTCTGATTTGGTTCCACTTACCGATCCCTTTTCTTTGATGGATTTAGTATAGGGAACGGTTAATGGGCTAACCGGGGGTGTAAAAGTAGGAATAGTTGGAAATTCCTTTTGGACTTGACCAATAATCCTATGGATATCAAATTTGTCCCACTAATTAATAAAAAATTGGCGAGTTACTAGATCACTTTCGCTATAATGGTTAACTATGGCTTGGCTTGAACCATGGGTTTGGATAGATGACTCAATGACTGGGGTTTTTAAATTGTACTGCCACTTAAGTATCCATGGGATCTTATATTTAGTAGTGAATTGTAGCAGTATTGGGATATTTTCATATCTTATATTGTATTTGGTTTTACTGAAATAGTTTACTTGGTCTTGAAGTGGTTCAGGGAAAAGGGATATGGACGGACCATACTTATCCACCAGGTGATGAACCAGAAGAGGATTTTACTTTTGAATTTGTGATCAAATTGAATAAACCACGAATGACTAAATGTTTGATTTTGGTAAAGAAAGATCTTATGCCATGCTTCAATATAATCATGATAACAAAAATGGTTGTCTTGACCATTAAGAAGGTAAAGATCTAAAGGCTTTTTACCCCAATTAGATAGTAGGATTGACTATTTGATATATAAAGAATGGTAAATGACTTTATTTCATCATCCCTAGAATAAATTGGTTTGATGAGGACTGACTTTGTTTGGTAAAGGATATCCCTGTAATAGGATAGTGACTTGTATGGAGCAAGAGGTATAAAATGCCAACCGGGAGGAAAATATTGGGTGGCAAGGCTTACTGGGTCTTCTCTATCGATCATATGGGGTTCAGCCAGAAATATATTGGCTTTGTATTTTGGAACATCTTCTGAATATGACTTTTGGGATTTTTGGTAACCGGTTTTGATAGGTTGAGGCTCTGGGCAACAGATATCAAAGGGATCATTTAACTTGGGTTTACTGGCCAAAATTGAGTTAAAAGGTCTTGGAATTTGGCACAAAACTTGGTAACGGTTTACTACTTCCACTACTGGAACTGGTACTATTAGATGAGGGATCATTGCCCTTTTTCCTGTGTTACTTGAATAAGGGACTATTTCCCCTGAGTTACTTTGAGTTCCGCTGTCATTGCCACGGCTTGCGTAGCCTCGGCCACGTTCTCCTTGCATTGCTTAATCCTGTTTTGTAGAAATTCCCTTATCAGGAAATCTGGAATCGAATTTTCACTTCATTTAATATATTCAATATCAAAATAAAAAATGCTTAAAAGGGATTGCTATCTTGCAAAAAAAAAATTAGAGGCAAAATTTTTAACATCTTTTTCTAAAACATATTTAGCTGACTTGCAATCAAATCTTAATAAAAATCTTTTATTTAATAAATCACTTTGAAATTTGTTAATGCACAAAACTAAAGATAAAAATTTCTTTTTTAATAATTGAATAATTTGTGTGTGTATTATCCCATGCACCTAAATGAAAATGAACAATTTGTTCTGGGGAAGTAGGAGTGACTTTTTGCTTAAGAATTCCTCCAAAACTTATGTTGGAGGCATCTGTTTCAACAATCTTGGAAGCAGATGGATTGGATATGCCAAGACAAGGCAATGTCTTAACATGTTTGTTAATGTCCTGGATGATGGAGGTATGAACTGATGTCCAAGAAGGGGGGTTATTTTCCAATCGTTCAAATAACGGTTTGCATTGTTTTTGCAGATCTTTATAAAAGTCACTGATGTAATTAAGGGCTCCTAAGAATCTTTGGAGTTGGTCTTTATCTAAGATCTCATCAAGGAATTTATCTGCATATTGAATTGCTCTATCAATTGGTTGGATTTGACTATACTGAATGTTATGACCTAAAAACTTGATTTTGGTTTGGAATAGACAACATTTACTGGGAGATAGAACTAATCCATTAATTTTGATGGTTTTGAAGAACGAATTTAGGAGTTTCCAATGTTCTTCAATTGACTTAGAAAAGATGAATACATCATCTATGTAAACTATGTAAAGTGACTAAAGGGGTTCAGAATATCATTCATAATATTCTGGAGTTCACTAGGGGCATTCTTAAGCCTAAATGGCATTATATTCCATTCGTAATGACCAAAAAGAGTGGTAAAGGCTGTCTTATACCTATCTTCTTCACGTATTTGGATTTGGTAAAATCCACTTTTTAAATCAAATTTACCAAAAATTACTGCTTGATCTAATCTGTTAAATAAAACTTTGTTGTTTGGTAATGGATATCTTATCCGTTCAAGAACTTTATTTAATGGTTTATAATTGATAACTAATCTTGGTGTTCCTCTTTCTATTTCAACATTTTTATTGACATAGAAAGCTAGACATGACCAAGGGGACTTGCTTTTCCTTATAATCTTTTTATTAATTAAACCATTAATTTCTTATTTATAATATTCCATTTGTTCATGACCCACTTGTATAGGTCTCGCCTTAGTAGTAATCAAATGGTTTTTGAATTCCTTAGCATAAGGTAACCTAACAATATGCCTTTTCCTATGCCAAAAGGCATGAGGTAAGTCGGAATAGACTTCTTTAATTAACATATTTGTAAATTCTTTAATTTTATTTTGAAGCTTACTATTAGTTAATTGTTCTTCAATCTTTTTATATTTAATATCATCTTTTAGGAATTTTAAATGATTACTTTTATTGTGAAGTAAATTCAAAGATTTGGAAATTGATTGTTCTTTAAATATTCTTAAATCTCTTTCTTTAGGTTTAGTAAGGAAACTGAAAGTAACCTTTTGAACTAAATGGTGAGAGATTAATCCTTTAGTAGTAGTAGCAAATGGATATAATAAGTATATGAATGGGAGTCCCAAATTTATTCTATCTGTCAGGTTTCTGATTAAGACAAATGAAGTCTTAAAATAAACACCATCTTTGCAGATATGAACCTTGGTCAATATATTTATACTTAATATTCATTTGACTACCATTTGCTGAACTTAGCCTTTCACTTATTTTTTCATAATAGGTAGTTGGAACAAGTCTGTAATACCCAGTATTCTAATTTGTTTTAATTAGGTTAGGTGTAGTATGATTTAATTATATTGGTTGAGGTGAAAAAATGATAAGTGTTAACTTTATACAGGTGAAGGATGAAATTTCGTGTGAGGGAGTCTCATAGCATTTCAACACATCAGATTTTGTTGTATTCACTCCTTTATACTTGTATAAGTGATCGTTTGGTGATTCGGGTGGTCCGAATCAATTTTGGTTCTTAAATGAGAAGTTTTGATCCTACGCGATTTCCTAATTTCTGGCCAACTTTGGATTATCGTAACTTTCTCATCTTTTATCTGATTTGAATGTTGTTTATTACTACTTTTAGATTTCGTGCCATTCTACAACTTTCATGTTTTGGCCGGAGACCAATTCGCACTCCTCGTTGACCAAAACTGGGCCGAAGTTGGCCCATCGCTAAATTATGGTCATTCGGTAGTGCTTCGGCAGAGCGCTGTCTTCGGTAAATTTCAGGGAATTATTGGTCTATAATTTGGGAAAACTTCCTCTTATAAAGTTGTAGATTATTAAAATATCTTTCCGTGGACATAAATAACGCCTCAATCTGAGTTCCGAGTCAAAAGTTATGGTCGAAACAAAACAGTGCATCAGAGCACAAAAAATTACACGTGGACCGATCTGGGGAGTCCAGACTCAAGCGCGGACCGGTCTGGTATTTTTCTAGACCGGTCCGGTAGCGGACCAATGTCGGTTTTGATGATTTTTAAGCATTATTTTGACCCCTTTTTGCCATAACTTCAACCCAAAACACCCACAAAGCTCTAGAAGGGTCTAGAGAAGGAAAGAGGAGAAGCTCTTGAGGGATTTGCACTCATCCAACCTCCACATCAAAGAATAAAGCTCCAAAGCACTTGAATTTCTTCTTCCTTGCTACTATTCATCGTCTTCTTCATGCGGATTGCTTGGGGAAAGCCACAATCTTCGTCCTTTCTTCTCCTTTCTCACTCCTAAATTGAGGTAGGGGTTTATATGCTTTTAAACTTGAACTTTTGGTCTTGTTTCATGAATATCATTATAAGCTCACTCCATTTTCCTTACTTATCAAAAGTTTGGCCTATAACATGATGCTTTATGATTAATAAGGATTTAAAAGTGTGATTTGGGGAAATTGATGCTATGTACACTTGATAATATGATTTTATTTGACTAAAAATTGATGATTTATACACTTATGTTAAATAGTATGATTTTGTCTATTGATATCAATGATACCTGATTAATTGGAGTATGAATTCACATATGTAATCAAGATATGCCATCTAAGCTCTATGATTACATGTTATTGATTCACATGGATGTCCTTTGGGTGTGTATGTGTTGATTTGGCAAGAAAAGGGTTTTGTATACACTAAAGGACATGAACATGATTTTGATAGAGTTTATATGGCATATGTAGTTTCTATTTTACATTTAATGCATGAATTGGACAAGATGTGCCGCTTAAATTAGAAATCTATATAATATGGATTTGTATGCGATGTTCCTTAGGCATACATGTTTGGTTGTGTTCAAATGGATTGGTAAATAAGTTTAGTATATGCCAAGGAACATCGATGATTGTTGGATGAAGTTTAAGTGGCATATGTTGTCTCTAATTGTTTTAAGAGCATGAATTGCATGTTATGCATAATTATTGTGTCAACTCGGCATCATGATGATCTTGTGGCAAGTTCGAAGCCTCCCTATGGCATATGGCATGGAAATTGGCTCTTGGGAGAATTATATCTCCTCTCTATGATACGGATGGCATCCTATGCTCTTGAGGCATTCTTGATCATATGATTATCTATCTTTGGGAGTTCTTCATTTGTATGGGGATATATTCTCGGCTATGCTATATGGTGGGATGTTTCCCACAGTATCAGTATTTATGTTTGGACCTTCCATCGGTGAAGGGGAATAATTATGGTTAGTGCTTGCCAGTATGGAAAATAGGCAGGGCCTGGTGCCCTTGGGTTGAAAAACCCTAAACCTCCGGGGGGTCAGCAAGTCGTCGGCTGTCTAGAGCCAGCGGTGAGCAGTCCGAAAATCTAGACAACGGCAAGGCACTAATATTCTGGTTAATAAAAAAATGAGCTGTTGATGTGATATGGTAGACTGTGGTCCAAATTGTTATTATCTGTTGATATTCACCCGAGACGGAGAGGCCATATTATGATCTCGATCTTATGTCTCTTTAGGGCGGTCAGGCCTATGTTATGAATGATCATGGATTGCTCTTCTGGCGGGGCGGTCAGGCCCATGGTTGTTGTTACAGTTATAATTCCTAATAAGGATCGGCTATGGTCTTGGACAGACGGACTCATATCATTTGTTATCTCGGCTCACTCATATTCTGGTGATTCGACGTAACGGTTGACACAAGGGAGGTAACCTACATATGCATGAGCACACATCGTCATGAACTAGTTATCTCTTGTGATAAATAATGTTTAGATTATACGAATAAAAGGTTTACTTGGTTTACAGTAATAAATTAAGGAATGTTTTCCAAACTTTTCCTTTACTTTCCCCCCTTACTGAGCGATATGCTCACCCCATTTTTCTAAACTATACAGGTATTCAAGAGTCTAAAGAGAATAGGGATGCGAAGGGATCGGGACCGAGTTAGTGGCTCTAATACAGATGTATTTTTATTATATACATGCTAGCGCGGGAAGCCATGGCTAGCTCGGAGTGTAGTATATTATCATAAAATTACTCAGTTGGTTTTAAAACTATTATATACTTGTTTCTATGTTTGTATGCAGTATTATCATCATCAATATGATTGATTTTAGCCAACATGCTCCCACGATTTCATCCCACGCTCCCGTGTTTTCTTGCGGATTTTTCGGAAAGGTGTCTTTTGGTCTCATCACTTTCTCCTTTAAAAGGATCAAAATAGCTTTCGAAAAAAATACACAGAGAGAAGAAAAAACACAACGGATCTATCTTCAAAAATATTTTCCGTCAGAAAAATTTTCAGCCTCCGGCAGTAGAAAAATTTTCGATCCCGAGCAATTAAAAGAGTGTTATTGTCGAGCGATCGAAAACGTGCACATCGATCGTACAGAGAGTTTCTGGGCTGTTTCATCCTGGGGACGGCGTGGCATTTTCAGAACTGCTAGCACAATTCCGGGCTGAGCCGCGAAACGTCTTAAAGAGAGCGACTTAGTCCGCGACTCAACCCAGTGTACTCTCTACCTTATTTAATTTTGATTCAGCAGTTTATATTTTCCAACAGATAGCTACAATCTCCCTGCATTTTGACTGTGTTTCAATCACCATTTTGTACCGTGAGTGTAATAGAGTACTAGCTGATCAATTAGCTAATGCTGGCTTGAAAAATATGTACATGCACTACATTTTTATTCCCCTCCCCAGGGGAGTGGCCACTATAAGGCTAGTGGGGACTTAAGCACAACTTCGATTTGGGAAAGAGAAAAAAAAAATTGTAGGTATAGTATTATTTGTGAACTTTGAAAGTACAAGGTTGGGTTTGTAATTTTTTAACTTATTTTGAGCGTGTTTTCATTTTAGTTATATTTATGCCAAAAAAATAAATTTGTACTTGTGTTTTGGCCTCCCGAAATTCAATACTCTAGATCTACCACTGACCGTAATTATAATTATAATTTATAAATAAGAATAAACTAGGCCAATATAATGGCTCCTAAACTATGTAGCTAATTCCACTTGTGCCCCTCAACTTTAAAAATTGTCGTTTAACACCTCCAACTATAGACTAATTTCCACTTTGATTCTTCTACCCACTTTGACATTTCAGAAAATGGTCATGTGCATATATATATACACACATGAACATTTTTAGAAGTTTTTTTATTTTACTACATAAAGAGCACTTCCCATAAGTACCAAGTTTAAGGAACATTCAGTACAGATAGGATTGGAGCTTTTGAGTGGATAAATGAATGCGTTCTTTTAAGAAACTTTGCGGAGATAATCTCTACGATTAGTAAATCAAATCATCTCCACCAAA
Source organism: Lonicera japonica (assembly GCA_021464415.1). Taxonomy (NCBI): domain Eukaryota; kingdom Viridiplantae; phylum Streptophyta; class Magnoliopsida; order Dipsacales; family Caprifoliaceae; genus Lonicera; species Lonicera japonica. The sequence goes on from CM038469.1 coordinate 25,046,062, forward strand.
TTTATAATATATACATATATACTCATCAATTTACCCCCTCAAAAGTCTCAATATGTACGAACTATCCTTTAAATTTGGTTCTTAAGAGAAAATTTTCATATATCTATATATATAATACAAATACGTGTAATTGTTTTTCATAATTAATTATTTTTTTTATTTAGTGTTAGTCAAATTTTCACTAAATTAAAAGTCATAACTGCCCCAGTGCCCCTCCAATTTCCTTTTTGATAAGATTTGGCATGACTACGTTGGACTAAAAATAACTTGCCTAGAGGGGAATGTTTGTAGTGCTACTTTTGTAATTAAATGATAATTCACTCGGATTGATAAAAAAAATAAAAATAAATAAAAAGGTTACTGCAGTTTTATAATGCAATAGAAATTTGGAAACTGGTCTAGTAAATCAATCATATTTAAATGTAGATCCCTGATTATGGGTTTTCTTTTTCTTTTTTTAATTTAAAACTTTCTGCCAGAGAAAGTTTTAAATTAATATTGTATTTATTTAGAGTGCTACCCTTTTGCTCAATTATATAAGTATTAATTCGTTAAAGACGAATGTCAACTTGATTTTTTATTTTGTCCTAAAAAAATGGTTTTTTAACACATGAATTGTTCTTTGCAAGGCATTTTCTATCGGAAAGAGCTTGGACCAGATTCTAGTGTTTTTTTTTATTATTTTGTATCAAATATTCGAAGAGTTGGTAGTTTAGCTTAATTGGTAAAGTACACGCTTGAATTTAGGATGGATACTGTGTTTGAGTCTTATTTGAGGTGAAAAGATTTTTTATTTCATTATATATAATAAAAGGAAGAGATTTAAACTTTTTCTACTCTAAATTCCTAAAAAAAAAAGAGCTTGTTAATTTAAAAACTCACAGTAAACAATTAAGAAAAAAAAAGAATATAAATTGTAACAATTAAACAGTTAGTCGAAAAACCTATCAGAAATAATAATTAACTAGATATATCCGTGCCTATGGCACTACTGCACGATCATGTATCGGGTTTTATTGTGAATCTAGTACCAAAACCCCTCTCAAGCCCGACTTAATCCATTCAAGTTTTGTTTTGAAATTGAACCCTCAGCGTTTCTATATGCATAAGCCCGAACTCGACCTGTTCACCTTAACTTACTCTAACATGTATGTTATAATTATATAATATTATGAAGGTATTTAAATAAAAATTATTATAATCCAGTTGAGACGGGTCAAACAGGTTAAATTTATGCATTCATGAACTTGTAACAGGTTTTTGTTGTGATATTTGTACTCAACAAAATCTTAAAAAATCTGACTTATTAATAATCTATAACTGTAGTGGTATTCAATATGCACGATCTGATGATTAAAAAGAACCTAGCCCAAGGTGCTAGTTTCGTTTTAAAAAATTGAACCTACACATTTGTATAATATATATGCATCTGTCCGAACTCAGTTTATCTTGCTTCAACCAACCCAATATGTTGTAATTATTTAATATTATAAATGTACGTAAAAATTAATTATATTCACGTCAAAGCGAATAGAGTAAAATGGGTTAAAAATAAACGTGTTGTAAAAAATAAATACATGTCCGATTTGATTCCTTTTGTTCTTACTCAATTGAATCGAATTACAACTAATATAATTCATTTAATTTAATTAAATTAGATTGAATTAGTAGAACGTGTCAAATCCGATTAGATATCGGATTCTAAACTCTACATCGGATCAAATTATATAAGGACGATATTAAAACCACCAAATTAAATCCGATGCCCACCATAAGTGAATTATTAAAAAAGGACAATTTGAAAATATAAAATCTTCATCAGCATTCATCACAAGTGGATAAGAACCAGGACCAAGATGGATATATATGAACTTTAGGGCTGAAAAGGACCAAAAGGATGGATAAGGCCTCACTCTTTTCCTCCTCCATTATTAATTTGTGCCGTACGGTTTGTTTACTTCATTCCTCTCCGCAAACCTAAAGTATTTTATTTTAAATTATGGACGGTGTTGTTTATACTATTTTAAGGTCCGTTTAATAAGAGTTGAATGGAGTCGTATGCGCTTGACTTATATGAAAAGAGTTTGTTAGTAAAAAAAAAATTTAACATGAAATAATAAAGTGCCGAAGTGTTTTTCAAATAAAGCTTACTTAATGAGATATGCATGCATTTATATAAATTCAACTTAATCAAATGAGAAGAGTGTATGTCAAGCATTAATTCACCTAACATCACGCAATAAATGGGGGTGTTTGTGATAAATTAGGGGTTCTAAAATGTATTTTAAGTTAAATTCTGAAAGGGTGTCTGTGATACATTTGGGAGAGTAAATTATACCACCCTAAATTAATGGTTCAAATTATTCTTAGATATATTTTCATCCCATGACAGCATTTTTAGAGGCCGTGTAAAATATGCTGGTTATAATTTATATAGGCTATTTATATTTTAAAAATATTTATTTTTTTGCTAGATTATAGTATTGTTGTGAGAAATACTTTTAAAGTTATATGTTATTCTGACAATAAGTATAATTATTTTGGCAGTAATACTAAATTTTACATATTATCTAAAGAAAGAACGCTTTATCTTGTTAAAACAAATGCTTAAATGTTTATGTAAAATTGACGTAAAAATACACACATAGTTTACATTGTCTGAACTTTCTCTTTTCAAAATTATTTTAATAAAACTTTAAAATGAAATAAGTTTTACTACAAAATATTAATTTTAATACAATTTATATAATTTGAAATCAGCTCATCAACCACATTTGTAAAACAAGGTCTGTAATTATAAGGTTTAATATTAAAAAAGTTAAGAAAAAATTGAAATATATAAAAACATAATCTAACATGTATTGATATCTTATTGATTTTTTACACTAGAAACGGAAGCACACATGATGTGTGCTTCATGCGCATCATCTAGTTTGAAATGAAAAATTAAATAAAAATTCAGTGGTAGTTCAATGGATGGAACTTTGCTTTCCAATTCATTAATTTGGAGTAATAACTGTCCGTCAAAGTAGGAGGCCTGTTATTTTTAGAGTTCAAGGTTTGCAAATAATTGAGTTGACATGTGGGATTCATCTCCAACATTGCTTTCTAGTTTAAAGAACATTTTTCTCTAAGTTAGAGAACATCTTTTTAGAATAAAGAGCCTTATTTACAAAGTTACTCGGACAATAATCTCTGTTGTTTTATTTTATTTTTTAACATTTTTTCTATTTATCATGCTAACTATAAATATAACTAAATTTAATGTAAGTATATTATAAATTAATTAAAATTAAATAATAAACTAAAATAAATCGAAACCATTATACTAAAAATTATAGTATTATCCCTTCCATAAAATAATCAAATTGTTTTATTTTCTATAAATCGTTTACTTATTTATTTATTATTGAAGACTCCGTATTAAAAAAAATAGAAGACTAATAGTTTTTCTTCCGACATGAAATTTTTGTGTGTTAATAAAATACTATGATAAGGAAAGAGAATATGACCATTAAAATATAATTGTTGATATATAATCGTTATTTTAATACAAATAAATAATAAGCAAATTTGGCTCTCCAATTTAGAGAATCTAACAACACTCTTTACTCTATTTTGATATTTTATATAATCTATTGGAACATGATTCTATTAAATTATAGTTATTATACAGAACATCTGCAAGTAGGTAGTCTCTTGAAAATGTTAACCATTAATCTTTACAGCAACTCTAGAGATGCACTAATGGAGCCGAACCATATGTTGAAAACACATAAATAACAAACAAGCCTTTTGAGAGTTTTTAAGGCCTTCTTCAATGACTTGTCTATAAAATGGTCTCTTTATTATATATAGGGCAGTGTTATATACACCCTCTAAATATGTCACAAACACCACTTTCAGAATTTAATTACAAACACATTATAATACCCCCTTATTTATATCAAAAACTCTCATTCATTGCTTGATATTATGCGAGTACTTAGCAATGCATTTTTCCCATTTGAGTTAAGGCGAATCTTATTTGGAAAACACTTTAACACTTTATTATTTGATGTTAGACAAGGTCTAATCAACAAATTCTCCCTAAGTGGGCCGAATGTATATGACTACATTCACATCTCATTAGGCAAGCCTTAAGGAGATGTTAGTTATAATAAATTCACCTTAAGGGGGTGTTTGTGACAAATATGTGATTGTAAATAAGACCACCCCTATTATATATGTCAAGCTATTTTAGATATTGTGTATATCTAGTTTACATCATTTTTGATTGCATAGACACTCTCAAAAAAGTTTTTTTAATAGTTCTCTATGCATCTTCACATATATATACCCATACAAAATCATATATGCAACGCAAATATATAGTAGAGAGAGAAGTGAGTCCCACTTTTTTAGTGTCATATCGTATCAACATTCTATAAGATTTAAAAAATATGAAAATAATTACTTTGTCATGTCGTATTCACAATGATTCATTCGAAAGTAATTTTTATTTATTTGATTCTGTATCACTGTAGACACTCTTAAACAAGTCATAAAAAAATGTGTACTGCGTCTTAAATGCTTATAAGAATTTGGGTAATTAGCACATTTTTAGTGAACTAAGGAATGATATTTATATTGGCTAAGATAAGGAAAATATTAATTGTGATAAATCGTGCTCTTCTATTATTTATCAGATCGATCTCTTCACTTTTATCATTATCTCTTCTACCATTCCGTTCGAGCTAATACCAAGAAATTCTTCATATCAATTTTGTGTATGGATTATTTCTTTAAGAAATTTAAAATCTTTTATGTTACATTGAATCTCAAATTTTTGAGGAAGACAAGGATATGTCCTTAATTAAACCCCAAATTATGTTTGGGTATTTATTAAATCAAAACAAAAGACGAGCAGTGTTTTGGGTATTAACAAAAATAAAATTTATTTGGAAAATTTGAACTATGAATAATAACAATTTGAGAGCAATGGATATTAATAGATTATTTATAAGAAAAATCATATAATCGTTAAAAAGTTTTATGAATCGTTCTCTGTGTCTCTTCACACACACACACACACACATATATATACACACAAAATCATATATGCAACATAAATATATAGTAGAGAGAGTTGTGAGTTCCACTTTCTTAGTGTCACATCGTATCCACATTCTATGAGATTTAAAAGATATGAAAATGATTACTTTAATGCCATATCCACAACAATTCATTTGAAAGTATTTTTTTTTATTTATTTGTTTTTGTATCACCGTAGACACTCTCATAAACAAGTCATTAAAAAATGTATAATACGTCTGAAACGCTTATAAGAATTAAAAGAAAAAGAAATGTTGATTTTGAGGGGTAAACAGATGAATTTTTGTATGAAAGTTGGTAAAAATGATATCTATAATGAGTAAATCATCTCTAACAAATTTTATCAAAAAAAAAAACTCAATTTAGAAGTTGTTGATATAATTATGTAAAATTCAATGATCGAAAAAAACATAAACGTCACATTTTTATTACACCCATTTCTTGGTTCAAATTTTCACAAATTTGGTGAAAACGATCTAATTATATTATAATGATAATCTTTCCAAATTTCATGACAAAATACATTCATTTAGTTCTCAAAATAGGCAACCCTCTTCTTTTTTTTTAAATGATGATAAATTTTTTTAGTATAGGCTTACATATTTTTAATCTTTTTGTTTATTTTAAATTGATGTTATTGTCGAAACAATGTAGAATATTAAAAATATAAAGCATAACTTTGCAGTAGTATACTGTAGCAAAAAGGAAATTAATTGATTTGACAATATCCATACTCTTACATTTTCATGGACAACTAATCCTTATCCTTAATCTCATTTATTTTTTTATGGAAGCAATTCCAATTCCCCCAATAAGAGACATGATCCCCCATCTCCCTCTTTCGTGTGCAAAAGTTTTGGCAGACAATAATAATTGATAGATCTAATATATAATCAATCATCATCACCATCACCATAACCATAAAGTAGTATTTGTTAATTGTTCATGTATGTGAGTGAATGAGAGATGTTAGGGATTGAGTATTCAGATAATTTTAACATTGTGGTTACCAGCGTGAAATGCCGAATTTGGTGGATAAGGAGGAGTCACTGCCGGAACTATTATTAGACGATCAGAAAATTGTGATCGGAGGAGGAGAAGACCACGATGATGATATGGATCAGTGTAGTAGCAGTAGCAATTTGTCGTCCATAGGGAACAACAGTGACGAAGAACAACACCAGAATTCAGATGATAAGGAATAAGAGGAAGAGGTTCAGAGCTCCTCGTGTAATTATAATAACAACAATGGTGGTGGTGGCGGCGGCAGTTATGGTGGTGGCGGCAAACAGTTCCACATTACTGGCAGGCCTCCTAAAAGTCAAAAAGTGCAGGAAGGTTTTTGGACTCCTCCTCCTCCAGGCTAGTTAAAGGTTAACATTGATGGCGTGGCTGCTGGCTACCCTAGGCCCTCTTCTATAAGTAGTATATTTAGAAACTGTAGAGGCTTCTGCAAAGGTGTTTTATGTGGTAACATTGGCTCTCACAATGCTTTCTACGCTGAAGTTAATGCCCTCATTCAAGCCATTGAGCTTGCTTGGCTCAAAGTTTGGAAGAAAATATGGCTTGAAATGGACTCTATGTCCACATTGCTTTGCCAGCTCAACACTTGTTCCTTTGTTCCTTGGCAACTCTCTGTTAGATGGAACAATTGCAGACACTTACTCTCCCAAATGCATTTATTTGCCTCTCACACCTACAGGAAGCCAACTCTATGGGTGACAAACTCTCGAAGATGGGTCTCTTTTTCCATCACATTTGAAAAAGCTAGTAAGCTAGCATATACGGAAGCGAAAATTACCTAGATATTTTATTTGCTGGTTACTTGAATAAAATTGATTGACAAATAAAAACTATAAAAGTAAACTCTAGATTTTTACCAATTTTAATTCTGAAAATATTGTTTGATCTTGTCTAGCATGCACAAATCATTCACACAAAAAGCAATCAAACAACACCAGAATTAACAAGGTATCCCTATTTACATAGGACTAATCCTCAAGAACTTTACATTACAAAACACAAGAGTTTACAGACAATTTAGTCACAAATACAGACTTACAAACTTAAGTCACACAAGAAGAGCTTAGTCCCCACCTCCGGTGCTTATAGTCCTTTTATTCGAATCACACGAATAGCCTCACAACGAATCACTCATCAAGATATCATATTGTTCTCACAATTTGGGATTTGTTGTTTTTTTTATGAAGAACTCAAAAGATTGGCATGTAAAATCAAATCCTAGGTGGTGGAGGATTTTTGCTTTTCAAAAATATGAAATATGGAATTTTTCTTCAAAGGAAAAGCTTATTTTTAAACCTAGGATTCAAGCTCATATATATAGATGAACCAAGCTTTAATCCAACTCAACATGAGGTGTGGACAACTCCTGACGAGGTGTAATACATTGTATTTGATTTCATGCATGGATTTTAAAAAAATATTTGATTTAAAAAAGGAAGAGAAATCCAATTTGAATTTTTCCTTTGAATTTTCAAAGGAAGCTTTTAGAAAACTTTTTTTGAAGAAAAATCAAATTTAAATATCTCCTTTGAATTTTGAAAGGAAACTTTTAGAAAACCTTTTTTTAAGAAGCAATAAAAATACAACACCTATGATAAAAGATCTCACACCTTTCCAAGCCAATGCGAACATGATCTTGAGAGTACAGCTTCTAGATTTTTGAGCTTCATCGAGTGTGAACACGAATAAAACACTACCAAAATAAAATTGTGATTTTATCGAGGGAATAAAGCCAATAAAAATAAACTTAACAATCTCCCTCTTTGGCTATTCCGAGACAAAACACATTACAACATAAACAGACTCGATGACTCAATAACTATAAGGACGCAATCCCGTACGACATCATCATTACATAAATCAAAAGAGCCTATTACAAACTACAAAATTTGAGACATGCCAATATCTCAATTCTTTTAGCTAGTTGCTTCAATTTCATGCTTCGCTTTAATCTGAAACGTCAAAGCTCAAACAAAACCTTTAAGAAGCATTTGAGTTACCGAGAGGTAAACTAATAATAAAATCAATGAAATCAAAAAAAAAAATACACCCTTAACCAAACAAAATTTAAAATCATTTAAAATCTCTACACATTCATTTCTACTCACCCTACTTTATCTCCCCCTTTTTGTGAGGAATAGACAAAGAAAAATGCAAACATGTAGGAAAAATAAATTTTCTCCCCTTAATAATTCCTCATTAATTAATTCCCCATACTATGTATTCCCCCCCCCCCCCCCCCCCCCCAAAGTAAAGAAAAGACAATAAAAACATGGAAGGAATACATGAAGGTTCGGAGATTTGAAGCAGAAATGTGCTAAATAAAAATAATTTTAGCACAACTTAACATGCATTGCTATGTACATATATCAAATCCAAAAATTATCAATTAAGATAAAAAAAAAAAAACAAAAACAAAAAAAAACTTGTGATTTCCATTAGATTGATACATGTACTATGGCCAAAGTATGATAATCAACTAGTAAGCTTATGTACGCTAAGCAACAAAGAGTATTCAAATATATCCCGTTGTACATAAATTTTGCATCATACAAAGTGTAATATGAATAAGCATAAGTCTTGAAGGATTTGTGCACCTATATGCATTAGAAAACCTCTAAGTTATTAAATTTTCAACTATTTCTCCCTCAGAGGCAATCTTTTCTCTCACATATGCAAATTTTTGCATTCAATTGATGATGTTTTAATTTTATGCAAGCAATTAATCAAATTAATTGAGGCTTTCACTACTTAGTGGAGTCCAACTATACACCATTTTTTGGGAGTTACGGTTCTCCTTCCACTATGGTAGCCCTTTTCCATCCCCTCTACATTTTTTTCTTCACTTCCTTGTCATTTATATTTTCTCCAAAAACTACATCACCAAAAACCTCACTGCATATAATCACAATTCTTAGACTACTTTTCCCTAAATAATCCATATATGGGAGCTTATGAATTTTCAATTTAAAGAAGAAATTCTAACATATGTGATTATTCAAATATTTCAATGCAAATCGTGCAGTGTAGTGAGAGGAATAAACATGCATACTCTTATGTGATTGAAATAACATACTATCGGTTTTAATCAACTAAGGCAATAAAGAACATATATCTCAAATTAAACATTTATATGAAAAAATTATAAGATATCCAGAATTGAACCGTAACAATCACATTGCATTCAAGTATTCAAGAAAGAATCTTAGATTTAAAGAAATTTTGCAAATTTTGCAGTAAAAATCCAAACAAGTATAGAAATCGAGATCTAAGCAAGGAGCTAAAATAAGACTAATTCTATACACAAATACCTAGCATAGCCATCCAACCGACCCCAAATATGCTAGGCGGACTCCTAATCACCTAAGTAGGTGCAACGACCCCCTTGGGAACCCAAATTTTAACAACACGAGGAGTTCTAACCTTTTCATATCCCCTAGAATGTATAAATCTAGAATCATCATCAATTCCTAAGGCTCTAAGCTGATTGATAATCCTAGTAGACTCGGAAACAAGTACCTTAACCTTATACTCAAAACTAACGAATCTAGTATTAGGTTTAGGTTTATCGGGAATAGTTTTTGACAACTTTTTCTTATCTTGCCAACAAAAATCTTTTAAGTGACCCTTGTGGTTACAGAAATCACACCAAAAAGGTTGTGGTAGTGTATGCTTAAATGTTTTGAAAGGGGCCACTTTAAAAACCTCTTCTTGTGAATGAAAAACCTATTTAGGAATTATAATTGCTTGAACTTGCTTAATGGATTTTCTTTTCAAAAAGTTCTTTTCAATGTTTGCCTTGACAAAAGTTGGTTCTTTTTTAGAATTCGACGTGGATGGAGCAAATTTATCAAAACTTAACCCACTTTTGTCATTCGAGAAGCGAATAGGGCTTGTAAGCATGTGAGTACATTTTTCGGACCTATTCTGAAGATCAACCTTGACAACTTTAGCCTTATCAAGTTCTCTTTCGAGTTGCATAACTTTAAGTTTAAAGCTGTTTTTGTCGTTACCTAAAGAGGTAAAGTTATCTTTTAACTTCTCATTCTCATTAATGAGAGACTGCCTTGAGCATTCAAATTCAAAAATTTTGACTAAGAGTGCGTCTTTTTCAGCATTAAGAATTTTAATTAAACCTTCGCACTTTTGTAAGAGAATCATATTTTCATCAAAAACTTGCAACTTATTGTTAAGTTTGATGTTTCTCTTCTTGGTCTTAATCAATTCTTCACATAGCTGGTCATAAGCTGTTTGAAGATCAAGTTCTTTAGTTTCTTCATCAGAAGCATCGTTTAACTCGTGAGATGAGCTAGACTCGATGTTCTCTTCTTCCTTAGAAACTGAGTTGGAGTCGTGTGAAGTGTAACTGACAACTAAGGCTAGACACGACTCATCATGGGTTTGCGAATCATCCTCATTATCACTAAGTGTAACATGCATGGATCGATTATTTTGATTCACTTTCCTAAGCTTGTTAAATTTAGTCGCACATTCGCAAGCTTGATGACCTTTCCCATGATATTCAAAATATTCATCGCTCTTAGCACCATTATTCCCATATTGCTTTTGAAATCCTTGATTGCCTTTCTGATTTGATGACCAATCGTTGTTTTTGTTTCCATTAGGTTTAGAATGATTTTTTAAATTTTTGTTCAACCTAAGGAATTTTTTGAGATTTTTGGCAAGATTGATCATCTCTTCTTCATTGAGATCAAGGTCCCATCCTGATCATTAGAATTTTGAAAATTTTTAGCTATGAATGCAATATTTGAATCCTTCTTTTGTGATAAGGATTTGGAAAGCATATCTGCTTCAAAAGGTTTAAGATAACCTAAAATTTCATTTTCTTTCAAAATATTAAGATCTTTACTCTCTTCAATAGCAGTAATTTTGGGAACGAATCGGTCTGGCAAAGATCTTAGAATTTTCTTTACAACTCTATGTTCGGGAATTATTTCATTCAGTTTGTAAAAAGAATTAACTATATCTTTTAGCCTATTGTGGAACTCTGTGATTGTTTCACTCTCTTTCATTCTAATTGTTTCAAAATCAGAAGTTAAACGTTGTATTTTAGAATTTTTGACAGTGTTTGTGCCTCCATAAACCACCTCTAAGATTTTTCATGCCTCTTTTGATGTCTCGCATATGGAAATCTTTTTAAATTCATCCTCTATCACATGACTTTGGATGGCGTTTAGGCCTTTAGAGTTTCACTTTGCTGATTCTAATTCACTAGTACTCCACGTTTTAGAAGGTTTGAGATTATTCGAAGTAACATTCTCAACCATGGTAGTTGTAGTGCGTGCTTTCCAACCATTCATTGCTACAAGCCAAACGCGTTCATCTTTGGATTTTAGAAAAACTCGCATCCTTGCTTTCCAGTATGAATAATTGGAACCATTAAGAATAGGAGCGGAAGACATCTCATTTTTACCCATGGTAACATGAAAACTAGGAAAGGATCTCCCTAATAACTTAAGGGACTTGCTCTGATACCAAATGAAAAAGGCTGGTAGGCTAGCGCGTGCGGAAGCGAAAATTACCTAGATATTTTATTTGCTGGTTATTTGAATAAAATTGATTGACAAATAAAAACTATAAAAGTAAACTCTAGATTTTTACCAATTTTAATTCTGAAAATATTGTTTGATCTTGTCTAGCATGCACAAATCATTCACACAAAAAGCAATCAAACAACACCAGAATTAACGAGGTATCCCTATTTACATAGGACTAATCCTCAAGAACTTTACACTACAAAACACAAGAGTTTACAGACAATTTAGTCACAAATACAGACTTACAAACTTAAGTCACACAAGAAGAGCTTAGTCCCCACCTCCGGTGCTTATAGTCCTTCTATTCGAATCACACGAATAGCCTCACAACGAATCACTCATCAAGATATCATATTGTTCTCACAATTTGGGATTTGTTGTTCTTTTTATGAACTCAAAAGATTGGCATGTAAAATCAAATCCTAGGTGGTGGAGGATTTTTGCTTTTCAAAAATATGAAATATGGAATTTTTCTTCAAAGGAAAAGCTTATTTTTAAGCCTAGGATTCAAGCTCATATATATAGATGAACCAAGCTTTAATTCAACTCAACATGAGGCTCATGCATGGATTTTACAAAAAAGATTTGATTTAAAAAGGAAGAGAAATCCAATTTGAATTTCTCCTTTGAATTTTCAAAAGAAGCTTTTAAAAACCTTTTTTTCAAGAAAAATCCAATTTGAATTTCTCCTTTGAATTTTCAAAGGAAGCTTTTAGAAAACCTTTTTTTAAGAACCAATGAAAATCCACCAGCTATGATAAAAGATCTCACACCTTTCCAAGCCAATGCAAATATGATCTTGAGAGTGCGGCTTCTAGATTTTTGAGATTCATCGAGTGTGAACACGAATAAAACACTTTCAAAATAAAATTGTGATTTTGTCGAGGGAATAAAGCCAATAGAAATAAACCTAACAACATTCAAAGGTGGTCTTCTCCTACTTCTCAGATTGCTCAACTTTACACTCATGATCTCACATGCAGGCCTAATTACCGATTTAGCTAGGCAGTTGTTTCAGCCATTAATTGTTTTTGCTCTGTTTGAGTACTCAATTTCTATCTCTTTAGACTGGTTTTTCGTAAATGATGTATTTTTTTGTTTATGTACACTTATTGTTGCTGCTCTGTTTGGCTCTTGATCTACAAGCATGCATATGTTAGATCAGTTCACAAACAATTCTTTGTATAGGCATTTAATTTCCTTTTGTTGGCCTAAAATGTATTTTTGCATCTCTCCTTTCAAGCCCGGAGGGTGGGCTTTTGTAACCCTCTTTTACTTTTATTACTTTTTATGACAGTACCCTAGTGCCTAAGGGCCATGTGGATTTTCTCTAAAAAAATTAAACCTCGAACAAATGGATAAAAAATTACTGGGCTAATATATTTAATCTGAACCAAAAAATAAGATAAAAATGGTCATTCATCTAGTGGTAAATTGGTTAACGTGTTCAAATCTTGTTATGAGTAAAATAGGTCATTTGAACAAAGTTCAACACAATATCGATCACCGAGGGTTGAAATACATACTTATTTTATGTAATAGTATAGATATGTTGTATTTGTCTCGATAAAATTTGTTGAAGATTATTATTTTTTACTTGTATGTCTAGAACTTTTGTATACTATTCAACGTTGGAAAATTAACTGTTTCGAAATCTTGGAGACAAACTAGTAATAATAATAATCCACTTTTTGATGTTCGCCATTTTTCTTGTTTCTGTAGATTTCAACGAAGAATTAGATGGGGATGTTGGGTCAGATTCTACAACGGGAAATCAAATTCGTTCACGAGCCTAATCGATGCTGCTTCTGCTTCAGGATCCGCCAAAGAAATTGCCAAACCTGAATTTCAATGAAGAATTAGGTGGGGATGTTGAATTTTAAAATTGTATGATAGATAAATAATTGTGTGTCTAAAATTTTAATTAGTTTTTGAATTATTGATATTATTTTTGGCACGAGTTACGACTTAATTAATATATATCATTTGAGAAATATTAATTACTTTTAATTACTATTGACAAACTACAATGAAGAAGAATTTTAATAATCTGTGCTCAATTATTTTTCGTTTTCTTTCTTTCCTTTTTGTACACAAAAAAATAGTAATGAAATATTTTTAGAGTTAATTGTACTTTGTCCCTTCCAATTATAACCTTATTACTATTTTACTATATGAACTATTAATTTTAGCAATTAATATTATAAACTATCTAATTTATTGCAGTTGACCCATTTTACCTGCCGGGTTTATAATTTTTAATGGTAGAGAACACACCTACACAGCACATGAAGGGATAAAAAAGGCAATCCAAGTTTTTTTTTATGGGGGTAAAATTTGAATATTATTTAAATAGAAGCCAAGGTGTGATTCCTTTTACTAGAATCTGACTTTGTTCCCCTTTCTCTTGGTGTTTGAGGTAGTTCATATTTGAGTGGATTAGAGCTCGGTTAAAATTAATAAGTGGCATTTTCTTGTAATGAAAACAAAATGATGGGAAAAAGGGAAATAGTGCTTGGCAGCATCAAATTAATGCTTTAGAATTCAAAAGTCAAGCAAAAAATTAATTCTGAAATTATAAACCTCCATTTCAAAATTCAGGCAATTGGTTTCGATCATACTCTGAAATTCTTGTTTTATTGCTGACTGCTTTATATAATCAATGTGAAGAGAGCCAACCGCAAATTTTCATTTTGTATATATACATACATATATACATATATATGTATATATATACAAAAATATTCTTGTAAGGAAATTCTTTAGTTTAACGGCAATAAGGACATTCCATTTTGAGATGTAAATAAATAGTTTTTTTTATGAAATTTTGTGGAGATATCTCTATAACGAGTATAATATCTCCCTAAAATTCCATAACAAAAATTCAAACCAGAAGTGGGTGTAATGAAAATGAAACACATAAGCTTATTTTCATCCACTGAAATTCTATATGATCATATTACCACTTCTAAATGGATTTTTTTTAATGAAATTTGGTAGAGACCATCTCCACAAAAAAATATGAAAAAAAAAATCCAGGATATTGAAAAATATGGTTTGTTTGAAAAAAGATTATGCAAAAGAACCAGGTAAGAATATTTCTGTAAATTAATGGCATATATTTGACCAAAACTATAAATAAGTGCAAAGTTAACTTTGTAGTAGGTTTTTAAATTGTATTTTTTATGGAATCATGCAAAACTAAGTTTGCACTACATGTTTTTTAGCATATTATTATAAATAAGTATTTAATTACCGGTGCTTCAGTATTGATGGTGTCAAAATCTAGAAATAGATAATTAACCAATCAATAAGTGAATATCGGTGAATAAAAAATAAATGCAGCGCAATAATGAACACATGACTTTTTTTTAAGGTATGTTCCCCCGGTAGCGCTTATGCTATTCCAGTGGTACGTCCTCCTTTTGTGTGTGCTTGCTTTGTATTAGGTCAAAGGCGACCAATTTGGATGATAATACAAGCTACCAACTCCTCTCTCTCTATAATTTCTTTAATTCTATTTATAAGTATAGAATTAGGATTACAAATATTTTAACAGAATAATAATAAACTGTGTAGGAGAGAGAGTGTATAAGAGTTGTTGGTATTTTTTGGAGTATGAACATAGAGAGTATAAGACCCTTCTATTTTTTGGGGTATGAAAATAGAGAGTATAAGACCCTTCTATTTCTAGGGGGTATGAAAAGAGAGAGTATATGACTCCTCTATTTCTTCTCGAATTGGCTTGTATTTGTATTGCCAATGACTTTATATCTCTTAGAAGAGATAGATGGATCTTAAGAGAGAAAGAAGATATGTTTTTGTTGTGTGTTGAATGAATGAATGATGGGGGTATTTATAGGTAAATGGAGGATGGCAAAAATGTAAATTTGATAAAAATAAAGGGCAAAATAGTCATTTTTGGTGGTGGTAGGTGAGGTAGGTGAGATGTGGTAGGTAGGGTAGGTGAGATGTGGTAGGTGTGGTAGGTGAGGAGGTAAAAATGAGATTTTACCGGGGGTAAAATTGGAATTTTACCGAAGGTAAAAAATGTTGAAAATTACCTTTGTAGACCAATAGTAAAATTAATTTTTTTTACTTGTAGGCCAATGGTAAATTAATATTTACCCCATCAATTGCCCCCTATCCTTATCATTTAGCTCGGATGAGCTGATTGGTGAGGATATCCTTCAATCCGGGAGCTAGTAGTAGCTCTGAACTCTGATGCTTGAGATGTCTTAGGCCTGAATCCTTGACCGTAAGTTTGTGGAGCTTGGAACATTAATGTGTAAAGGTAGCTAGACTTTGATCATTAGTTTTAGAGTTTCAGAACATCATTGTGTAAGGCTGGCTAGACGTTGATCTCGAGTCTTAGTTCAAGGACGTTAGATCTCGGATGCTAGTCGTTGAGCTCAAAACATCAATGTGTAGAGCTTTTAGAGCTTCAGAACATCATTGTGTAAAGCTGGCTAGACGTTGATCTCGAGTCGTAGTCCAATGATGCTAGATCTCGGATGCTAGTCGTTGAGCTCGAAACATCAATGTGTAGAACTCGTTAGACATTAGATGCAAGTCGTAGAGCTTGGAACATTAATATGTAAAGCTCGCTATACTTTTGATCATAAATAATTTGATTCTACTCGGGCCTTTTTTCAACTCTTTATTTCATATACACATATATATATATATATATTTTTTTCGCCCTTCTTTTCTTTTCTTTTCTTTTTTTTTTCTCTTTTTTTTTGCACCTTTCTTTTCTTTTCTTTTTCTTTTGTCGGCCCCTTTCGGCCGTTTTTCAGCCCCTTTTTCTTTTTTTTGAAATCCTCCCTGTCGGAGGCTCCTCTCTCTCTTCATCTCCCTCTCACTCCTCATCTTCCTCTCACTCTTCATCCTCTCACTCTTCATCTTCCTCATACACTCTCTCTTATTCCCCTTCTCCTTTCTTCCTCTTCATCTTCTTCCCCCTCTTCATCTCCATCTCCCTCTCCCTCTCCTTCTTCGTCTCCCTCTATTTTTCTCTTTTGTAATAAGTTTTTCTTACAAAAGTAAACCAAAATAATGTCAAACACTCCATTTTTTTCAGGTCGTCCATGTGTGGCTTGTGCTCATAGTCACAAGAGATGTCCTCTAGCTTGTGATTATGCTAGAATTTTTTCAAATGTGATTGATCGTGAAGACTATCACACAATCTTCACTGTTTTCGGGGTGAGGAATGTTGCATCTTTTTTGCAACGTGTCCCCGAAGATCGACTTCTCGAGGCTCTTAGTTCGTATCTTCTTGAAGCCACGGCGAGGATTGAGAATCCTGCTAGAGGCTGTATTGCTCTCCTTTCTTCTTTTGAACAGAAGGTGGAAGATTTACAAGCACGGGTGACGGCACTAGAGGCTCGATTAGGAGGGGGGTCTTCCTGTGTTAACCCGTTATGCTCCTTTGCTCCTCTTGGAGGTTCTTCGAGGTTCTCTTCGTCGGCAGGAAATAACGTGCCAAATGTTATTCCGACTGCCGTGAATCTTTCGGAACCTATTCCCGGAGGTTTTTTGAGGCTCCTTATGTCGGAAGAGGGTGTACAGAATATTCTTTCGACTACCACGAATCTTATAGAAAATGGGGCTTCTCTGACTGAAGTGAATCTGCCGTCATTTCAGAATCCGTCCTATAACCAGGCTACCTTGGACTCCGTTTACCAGGCTGCCTCGGAAGGTTTTTTATCGCAATCTTCACTAGATGATTTTGTTGTAGATTTTTCTGAAACAACGGGCCCTGATTGGACAGCTTCGGGGAATATCCGCCATGATTTTTTTGATTCTTCTTCTTCTGATTTAAGTACTATTTTGAATTTTGATGCTGATGATCTTCAGATTCTTCAGCCTTTTTTGAGTGACTAGATAATGTGTATCTCTAGTGAGGATTTTATAAAAATATTCCAGAGATGTTCCACTTGTGGCCCTTATATGTTGATAGCAATTTTTCCGAAGTCCTTGATTTCTTAAAAGGAAAAATTGTTCTATTTGGCTAAGTCTTGAGTAGAGTCATGCCCACTTCTGACTTAGGCAAATTTTGACAATTTTTCTCATTTATTACCAGGGAACGTCAAAATCTTGGTCTCTGACTAGTGGTGCAGCAATAGATAATCATTCTCAGCCAGGTCTCTTTGGGTTGAGGTGGTCCTGCTGTTGTCTGATTGACTTCAAAATTGCATTCGGATTTGTGAAAGTTTGATATTCGCTGAAAATTTCTTTCTTGTGATTTGTCGGATAAACTTGATAGAAATTACATTCAACTGTAATTTTTTTTTTTGGAAGCTCATCAATTTTTTCTACAATAAAAATTATTGATCGTAAGAAAATGATACAACTTTAGATATATTAAAACAAAGATAAAAAATCATATATGAGTTATCAAAAAATAACTTATCTCTTTTTTGGATTTTATCCCCTTGGGTAACCGGATTTGTGAATGATTATGCGCCCGTAAATATTGAGCTGGCATAAGCCTGCCGGATTTTTGCATTTTTGTAGCAGCAACTTTGTATCCCCGTTTTGAACTCCGAGATGGTCAAATTTGAAAAAGGATTGAACTGGAAAGTTGTAGATCTTGAAATTTTTTCCAAAATGGACTCCAGAATAGCATGATTTGGAGTTTTTAGCACAAAGTTATGCACCTGATAATATTGAGTCACCGTAGGCCCGCGAGATTTCATTCCAGAAAGTTTGTATCGCAGTTTTGAACCCCTAGATGGCCGAATTTGAAAACTTCTTGAACTGAAAAGTTGTAGCTCTTGAAATTTTCTTGAAAATGGACTCAAGAATCACATGATTTGGAATTCCGAGCACAAAGTTATGCCCCCGAGAATATTGAGCTACGTAAACCCGCGTGATTTCGAGTTTTTCACCGAAAATTCACTTGTAATTTCTAAAGAATGAGAGCTTTAGAGAGCTTATCGTTCCCACAGACGGCGCCAACTGATGGTGTCAAAATCTAGAAATAGATAATTAACCAATCAATAAGTGAATATCGGTGAATAAAAAATAAATGCAGCGCAATAATGAACACATGACTTTTTTTTAAGGTATGTTCCCCCGGTAGCGCTTATGCTATTCCAGTGGTACGTCCTCCTTTTGTGTGTGCTTGCTTTGTATTAGGTCAAAGGCGACCAATTTGGATGATAATACAAGCTACCAACTCCTCTCTCTCTATAATTTCCTTAATTCTATTTATAAGTATAGAATTAGGATTACAAATATTTTAACAGAATAATAATAAACTGTGTAGGAGAGAGAGTGTATAAGAGTTGTTGGTATTTTTTGGAGTATGAACATAGAGAGTATAAGACCCTTCTATTTTTTGGGGTATGAAAATAGAGAGTATAAGACCCTTCTATTTCTAGGGGGTATGAAAAGAGAGAGTATATGACTCCTCTATTTCTTCTCGAATTGGCTTGTATTTGTATTGCCAATGGCTTTATATCTCTTAGAAGAGATAGATGGATCTTAAGAGAGAAAGAAGATATGTTTTTGTTGTGTGTTGAATGAATGAATGAATGATGGGGGTATTTATAGGTAAATGGAGGATGGCAAAAATGTAAATTTGATAAAAATAAAGGGCAAAATGGTCATTTTTGGTGGTGGTAGGTGAGGTAGGTGAGATGTGGTAGGTAGGGTAGGTGAGATGTGGTAGGTGTGGTAGGTGATGAGGTAAAAATGAGATTTTACCGGGGGTAAAATTGAAATTTTACCGAAGGTAAAAAATGTTGAAAATTACCTTTGTAGACCAATAGTAAAATTAATTTTTTTTACTTGTAGGCCAATGGTAAATTAATATTTACCCCATCAAGTATAATTTTAATAAATTACATATTTAAAATCTATTTTTTAATAAAATGCACATAATAATTTTTTTTTTGGAGTTATACAAAATTAACTTTGCACTCCTTATTTTCTAAAACATTATTATGTGTTTATTTTTATTTGACGTTGTTTTATAATTTTACGAATAAAACGTAAGAATATATTACTAAAATGTAATTAATCCAATAGTAACTATAAAAGTGCATGGGACATATTGCCAAAATAAATATTAATCAATATATAAAATTGAGTACATACAATGCATGTTTGTCATGGCTAGTTTGAACAAATAGCAAAACATGCACGTGTAATCATGACTACCCTAATTATCGGAAGACAGTGTACTTCAAAGAGACCCATCAATGTGTTTTTCCAGGGAAGGCCAACTTATTGAAAATTTTAAGGTCCAACAACTACTAATATATATATATATATATACTGCAATCATGATTACATAGACTCAAGCTAACTCAAAAAATATCATCAAAATCTTCGACTAGACAATTAAATTATTAAAAATGATAATTGAACGAAGGTTCTTTGAACACCTCTCCGTACTAATTGTTTTGCTTTTGTTACAAAGTAAAAAACTTAATCTGTCAGTTTTGAACTAAAGATCGGATCTGAACAATTTATTATTTAGACATGATATTGAAGCACTTTGATTTTTCCGCGATCAATTTGGTTGGTCTATCGAGTTGACCTGAATTATTTTCTTATTTGGCCCATTAACTTTTATGTATAACTTAACATCTAACTTACAATTTTTTGCTTTTTTTTTTGAGAAAAAACAACTTGTTTTTAAGACAACATATACAAAAAAGGAAGTATGTCAAAGTTTGCTGAAAAAAAGTATGCTATATTTGTATTAATTGAAAGGAAAAAAAATACATTATGATTAATATATATTTTTTAAATAACGAGAAGTGTAACCTGATCCCATTTTTAAAAAAAAAAAATTTAAAATAGAACTAACCAAGGTATGCTAATTTGGTTGAGTTTTAAAAAATTTAAACCAGACTTTATGCTAGGTTAAATTGAAACAACCAATGTATGCCAATTCGTTTGATTTTATTTGCCTAATTATTTTTCTACACACTCTTAGCCGTGTCATCGATTAAATAAAAATGTGTTGTGATTGGGTACATATAAACATTCAACTCCTCATTGTTTTTACTCTTAACTTCCTCCCACATTTTATTTTACCCTATCGTCAAATTTTATTTGTTTGATCGATAGATAGTAATAAAGAGAAAATAATTCTTGTTTAAAAATGATGGATAAATCTAACCTTGCCTGAATAGCTATACTTGATTGCTTTACACAAAGATCGCTTGTAATTAAGTTTTTTCTATATAAATAAATAAATTGTATAAACAGTGAAATTTACTAACAATGGGAGCAACATAATTGTCCCCCTTAATTCTAAAATTTTGGTCTTTTTACGTTATATTCTCTTTGAAAAATTAAAAAATATGCATATATTAACTAAAATAGTAGTATTTTTTCCCTCCTTTCAACTAGAATTGTTTTAGCGCTATAGATACATCCTCTTTACTAAATTCTGGAAACCACACCTGACATTGTCTAATTTAAATTTTGAGAATTCAAATTGGAGTTGAACCAATTTTTCCTGTTATAACAGCGTGTAATAGGGTGTTTTGTTGAATCCAACAATCGAACAATGGAACCAGGGCCGGCAATAGGGATTTTGAGACCCCAAGCAAAACTTAATATCAATAAAAATTAGGGTCCCATATCATTGTCTTTTCCTTCAACAAAACAATTTTAAAATCATATTATTTTGTAATTTGAAACCAAAAAGCTCCAAAAAATAGATTCGATCAATTACCGAATTTAATAATAATAATAATAATAATAATAATAATAATAATAATTAAGGCAATAATTAACATAAGATTAATAGATAAAATCTTCGAGTTTGTAACAAAAATATGCAAAACCATCATATGTACTATCTAACAGTGTATTCTTTATGCTTTTTGAAGTGCAAAATTAGTAAATCACATCACTACAATTATTAGTAGCCGGCACTCCTTTTTCAATAGATAACATAACCAACCCACTTAACCTAGTACAAGTATACAAAATTTTAAATAATCAATTAATCAATAAATAAATATACCTAATATTATGTAACTAATCAAGAATAAAACTAATATTTAACAACTAAATAGATAAATCAAATAATATAAAATTAGAGTTTTTGTCTTTTGACTTAAATCACTAAATATATTCAACAAATCAACAATCAACATTCAACAAGATAAACAACTCATCAATATTTCAAGAAATATACTTCATATCATGCTATTAATCATTAATCAAGAAATATGCAAGAAATATATCCCATAAGTTCATAACTAATAAAAAATTAGGACTTAAAATTTAAGGAGTAGTTGACCACTTAACCATGGTTGGTGGTCGGAGATGAGGAGTGAGGACGGTGGAGTCGGTGGTTATAGGGAGAGTGGGAGGAAAGCTCACTGAGAGGTGGAGGGGGAAACGGAAAAGAAATTAAAGAGAGAAAGAGGTAAAGTGCACTCTCAGTTCTCTCTCCTTACTTTAATTTTGTTTCAATTTTTAAAGTGCCTCTCAACTTTTCTTTCTTACAATTAGATAACTTCAGTTATAATTTATTTTTTTTAGTGCCCTCTCTCAAAGTGGAGCCCTAGACAAATGCCTAGGTTGCCTCCCCCTCTGGCCTGCTTTGAATGGAACCGTATTATATTGTTCTGTTAAAATTTGAACCCAAAAAATACGGAAATCGAAACTGAATAGGTTTGGTTCGGGTTTGGGGTGTGCCATTGTAGAACCAAATCGACTTGAAATGAATCATTACATATATGATTCGAAAATTATATTAATTCACTATTTAAAATTTTATGTTCTTAAAATTTACAAGCTCTAACGAGAACAAATCTTTTTGACCTATCATGAATATTTGAGCTAAATTATAAATGGAGAATTAATATATTTTTTGAATAAAATACGTAAAAGCAAGTTTATAATTATTGCTTTTCTAACCAAAATAAGTGTTACCTTATAATTTGTTATTTTTAAGAAGAAAATATATGAAAACTGAATCAAAAAGTTTGGTTTGGCTCTGGGTTTGGAAGATTCCGAAACCAAATCCGAACCAAACTGAACTGGAATCGAATTTCAAAATTTAATTTCATTTTGGGTTCCATAGTTTCTACCCCCAATTGAACCAAAAACACCCTTAGTGTGTAATTATTGTTGTTTGAAGGGGCAACTCAACTTTAAATGTTCATATACATCATTTAGAATGCCAAACTTATTATGCAGTGTATTTATGTATCTTTCCTTAGAAAATGGCTATTATATTGTCAAAACAATTATTTTTTTGTCAGTGGATACTGTTTTGAAAAGCTGTACTAGTGTATTCTTCTACAGCTGTACATTGCTGTGTTAACTACATATGATTTTTTATTACAGAAAACCTCTAATTAAAAGCAAAAAGGTAGAAATAGAAAATGAGAAGAATAAAGGCTTGGGACTTGAGGATAATTTGAACAAATAGCAAAACATTTAGCACACACAAAGGCGGATTTAGGGGGTTGTAGTTCACCCCAAATTTTATTTTCCCAATATTAATTAGAATATTGATAAAGTAAAAGTCCAGCCGAGTACAAAATATTAGTTCATCTCTTATAGAAAGACCAAGCACAAATAATTATCTTATAATTTACGTGATAAATGAATTTTATATTAAGGAGAGAGTTCAAGTGTTAAGAGTGGTATCATTGGGTGCATTATTATTATTTCGCTTAATAAGGATCAAGAAAAAAATTCCGTGGATTCAATAAAAACAAAAAAGAAAGAGTGAATGATATAATAATTCATTACAACTAAAATTTAGCATCTAATATATTCAATTATTATATATTTCACTTAATAAGGGTTAATTAAGAAACTAGTTTTGGATTCAATAAATATGCAACGTGTGCAAGTGCAAGATTAATATTCCAAACTAGCAAAACTACGTACATGATAAATATTAAATCATGAACAATGAAGAAGCATTTTAATAAATTGGGTTTAGTTCTTTTTATTGTTTTTACTTTTTTCAACAAAAAAAATAAAATAGTAATGAAATATTTTTAGGGCTAATTGCATTTTGCCCCTCCCATCTATAACCCTAGTAGTATTTCACTATATGAATTACTAATATAAGCAATTAATATTACCAGTTATCTAATTTGTTGCAATTGATCCATTTAATTAGCTGACATAGTTATAATTCTTAACAGTAGAAAACCCATATGCACAGCACGTGAGATCATAAAAGGCAATCCAAGTGTTTTTTGGATAAAATTTGAATTTTATTAATATAGAAGCTAAGATGTGATTATTCCTTTTACTAAAATTTCTGAATTTGTTCCCCTTCTCATGGTGTTTCTGATAGTTCACGCTTGAGTGGATCAGAGCTCCATCGGTTAAAAGTAATAAGTCGAATTTTCTTAAATTAATGCTTCAGAATTCAAAAGTCAAACAAAAAGTGGGAGAAAATATAAACCTCCATTTCAAAATCCAAGCAATTGGTTTCATACTCTCATATTTTTGTTTATTGCTTGATCGACCGCTTTATATAATCAGTGTGAAGAGGACTAGGTCAACTCTAAACTCAACTTTGTTAATGCCGTGTATGTGGGCACTAAATTGTTCAAATTTTGACGGGTCAATTGCCATAAATTGGATAGTTGGTGGCATTAATTGCTAATATCAGTAGTTCATATGGTAAAGCGCTAGTAGGGTCATAGTTGAGAGGGGCAAATACAATTAACCTAATAGTAATTATAAAAGTGCATGGGACATAGTGCCAAAACAAATATTAGTCAAAATAATCACGTACGTACTATACAACGCATGTGTATCATGATTTGATTGAACAAATAGAAAAACATTCACGTGTGTCATGGGTAGTTTGAACAATAAGAAAAATCTCATCAATAAGTCTTCCCTGATTATTGGAAGATGGTGGACTTCGAAAGAGGCCCATCAGTGTGTTTTTCCAGGGAAGGCCAACTCACTGAAAATTTTAGCGTACAACAACTACTCACATATATATATATATATATAAACTGTAATGGTGATTACAAAGACTCAAGCTAACTTTAAAAACATCACCAAAATCGTGCCTTAAACTATCAAGAATGACATCCGAACGAAGGTTCCTTGAACACCTCTCGGTGCTAATTGTCTTGCTTTTGTTACTACCATACGTGAAGCTTGTTCTTGGAGTCACTTCAAGAGTTGGTGATGCTACTGATGTCAAGTGCATAGAACGCGAGAGACAAGCTCTACTCAAATTTAAACGAGGCATTGTGGATGCTTCCGGCATTCTTTCTTCTTGGGGGACAAACCAAGATGAAGACTGCTGCAAATGGAGAGGGGTCAAGTGTAGCAACCTTACCGGTCATATAACCGTTCTTAATCTTCATGGTCGGGTCGAAACTTCCTATGTGTTCGCTTATCAGGCTCTTGTAGGAGAGGTTAGTCCATCTTTACTTGAATTAAAGCACTTGAACTACTTGGACCTTAGCTCCAATGACTTTGGAACGATCCCAAAGTTCATCACTTCACTCAGCAAATTACAATACCTGAATCTATCCAATTCGGTTTTTACCGGTCCAATTCCTCATCAGCTTGGAAACCTTACCAACTTGCGGTCCCTTGACTTGGGGAATAATCTCGGCCTCAGTGTCGAAAACCTCGAGTGGCTATCTCATCTGCATTTGTTAAGATACCTTGACTTGAGTTTTGTTGATCTCGGGACCACCAGTTGGTTACAACCAATAATCAACCTCTCTTGCCTAACTGAATTGCGTCTCCCTTACTGTAATCTCACTGGAAATGTGTCTCTACAATTTCCCTTGACCAATTCTTCTTCTATTCCACTAGCCATCATTGATCTGTCTTACAACTCATTCCAATCTTCTTCAAGTTATGACTGGTTGGTTAACTTGAGTAGTAGTAGCCTTGTTGAACTTAAGATGGGCAGTAACCCTCTAGGACATTATATTCCCGAGGCTTTTGGGAACTTGGTGTCTCTTGAAAAACTCGATCTTTCTTCTTGTGAGCTTAAAGGTGAAATTCCAAAATCTTTTAGTAATCTAAGACATTTACACTCTTTTGAATTATCTTCCAATGAAATATCTGGGCAACTTCCTGAGTTTTTTCAGAAGTTGGCAACAGAGGCAGAGAAGTCGTTAGAATACTTGGATTTAGAAGGGAACCGATTTAGTGGTTCATTGCCCGATTTTACGAGATTTTCATCCTTGACAGAATTGCGACTTGCTGATAATGAAATGAATGGATCTTTCCCAAAAAGCTTTAGTCAAATTTCTAGTCTTGTTTATCTTGACGTGTCTAGGAACCAAATGACCGGGCCATTGCCCGACTTAGAGTTTCTCCCTTCATTGAGAGAGTTATACCTCAGAAACAATAAGTTGAATGGGAGGATACCAAAAAGCCTCGGCCAGCTTTCTAAGCTTGAAATATTAGATGCCTCTTTAAACTTGTTTGAAGGTACAATCTCTGAAGCACACCTCTCAAACCTCTCAAAATTGAATACATTAGACTTGTCTTTTAACTCGCTGAATTTTGAAGTCGACTCTAGTTGGACTCCTCATTTTCAACTGGAGATTATTGGGCTTGCAAACTGTAAGTTGGGTCCTCATTTCCCAAGCTGGCTTCAATCTCAAAATAATTTTTCCATGCTTGATATCTCGGGTACTAGAATTTCAGATACAATACCTACATGGTTTTGGGATCTCCCCACAAGATTAGTATACCTAAATATCTCTAACAACCAGATCAATGGCCTGGTACCAGATTTAACAACGAAGTTTTTGGTTGACTTTCAAACAATAGATTTAAGTTCTAACCACTTCATGGGCCCAATACCGTTACTTCCTCAAACTGTCACATTAATTAACCTCTCCAAAAATTTGTTAACAGGGTCGGTTTCATTCCTATGCACAACTGGAAAACATTCTCTCACTTTAGTAGACCTCTCAGATAACCTACTATCAGGAATGTTTCCTGATTGTTGGACGGAAGATCAAGAACTGATCTTTCTCAATTTGGCAAACAATAATCTCTCAGGGGAAATTCCAAGCTCCATTGGCCTCCTAACTCATCTTCTTGTATTGCAATTACGCAATAATAGTTTCATAGGAGAATTGCCTTTGTCGTTGAAGAGATGTGAGGAGTTGGTGTTTATTGATTTGGGTTTAAATAAGTTATCAGGAGAAGTACCAGCATGGATTGGAATGAATCTCACATATTTGGTTATTCTTAGTCTTCGAAGGAACGAATTCTATGGAAGCATACCCCCAGAAATATGTCACCTCAAATATACTAAAATTTTGGACCTCTCTCAGAATAATATATCAGGAAACATACCACTATGCTTCGACAAATTTATTTCTCTTGTTAAAAAAGAAAGTTCAAACGAGGTTGATGTGGACTTCATCACTGATACTGGGGATGGTAGTGGTCATCCTAGTAAGCTTTTGGCCAATGCATTAGTGCAATGGAAAGGAAAAGAGAGAGAATACGACAAAACTCTACGACTACTAAGATGTATTGATTTATCTAGTAATAAACTGATTGGAACTATTCCCCAAGAACTTGCAAGTCTCGAGGAATTAGTTTCACTAAATCTATCGAGAAACAATTTGACTGGAAACATCATTCAAAAGATTGGTCAAATGAGAATGTTAGAATCTATTGACTTCTCCAGAAACCATCTTTTCGGAGAGATACCGACGAGCCTTTCTAATTTGACTTTTCTCAGTGTCTTAGACTTGTCAAATAATAGCCTTTCAGGTAAGATTCCACCAAGCACTCAACTTCAAAGCTTTGATGCCTCTGCGTATGCTGGAAACCGTGAACTTTGTGGGGTTCCCCTTCCAAATAAGTGCCAAGGAGATGGAGCAGCATCAATCTCTCCCTCTGTTGAACACGGTAAAGACAACAACAATCAAGATGACAAGGATAGGTTTATAACAATAGGGTTTTACATATGTGTGACTCTTGGTTTGATTCTCGGGTTTTGGGTATTCTTCGGTCCTTTACTTCTCCGAAGCACGTGGAGGTATGCGTATTTCAAGAAGCTAGACAAGATTATAGATTGGATCTATGTGATGGCAAAAGTGAAAATGGAAAATCTGCAGAGGAAGCTTAGGAGCTAATTGGCCGGTTAGTATCGTCTTCCCGTTTCATTCATTTTCCTATATTTGCAAGTTTTCATTCTCGTTTAACTATTCACTATTTTTTCTTCTATTGGGTATTCTTTAATAAATAATATGTAGTAAAGATATTCATCCTAAAATGGAGCCCATGAGTAACGTTGAAATTGCTTGTTTTGGGAAAATAAATACTATATTGCGATGTCAAGGATATGCCATGTTAATTTTTATTTTTAATTTTTATGGCAGAAGCTGATTCCAAGAATCAAGTGTCTTCTTTCCAAGTTTGCGATGGCATATATATATATTGGTTTTAGGAGTCTTACCAGAAGCTTCGGTTTCTACTTCAACTATTTCGCTAATAAATTAAATGTACTTTTTTTGGTTTGTATTTTAAGTGTACTATGCAACTTAAATGTGCCTTTTAAAGGGTTGTGTTGTGGCTAATATATGTTTGTGTAACAACTATTTAGCTTATAAATGTGCATTGTAAAAGTACCTTAATGGCGCTTTACAATGTTTGTTGAAACTGGAGGCAGCAGGTTCTTCATATTACTTCTAGGCCAAGTGTCGTTCAAGCTAGAAAAAATGCTTGCCAAGATACTTTTTGGCAAACTGTCTTGATTTTAGCTTTGAAATTCCTACTAAAAACATATCCAAATAAAGAATAACAATGAAGATAAGGTAAATGTGAATGTGAATGTTTCAAGATGTGAAGGTACTATGTGGCTAGTGTAAAACGTATACACAATGATAAGAAATATGTGAGCGCACACGCGTGAGAGAGTGAGAGAGAGAGACCACCAAGAACAATCAACTTTCTAAGATTCTATAGACGACCCAAATTGCCAGCCCATAATCTTGACGTATTGTTCACATTGATAAACGCATAATATTGTCATTTATATGCATTTTCAGAGTTGTTTGACTTGTTTATCTCTCTAGAACTACTCGTTTTGCCAACTTATTTCTCGATTAGTCTCGTAGTACTTTTTTATTTAACATTACTTGGAAAGAAAAAGTTTGTGTTTATTTTGGTATTTTTAGATCTCAAGAAATATTTTATTTAATACAAAAGGCACTTAAGATTGTGGAATTTTTCATGGGATAAAAAGGCATCTTAAAATAGTAGAATTTTTCATGAGACAAAAGGCATCCAAGATAGTCTATTTATCCATGAAAAAAAAAACATTGTTTATTTTTGGGTTCTCAGTGGAGAGATGGGAGTTAGACAACACAACACTTTTATTTATAGTCTTCATTGTTGTATTGGATGATATATCTTTTATTACTTTTCATCTCTCAATTTATAAAGAGCTTGTAATAGTTTTTAGAGAGAGAAATGGAGTTCATTTATATAATTCTTGTCTCTACATTTATTATGAAGTAAATTTCTTTGCTAAGGCTAAAAGATAAACTTTGCAATGCATTAATTATGTAAGTTTAATTCTCATTCCATTGTTATTATCATTAAATACTTGTTGAATCATTCATCTTCTCCATTTAATCAACCATTCATAACCTAGTAAGATAATTTTCATATGATGATTTGACTTTGTATGCCTTGTATACATAGATCTCAAGCATTAATGAGGAGAATATTCCTTTTGTATTTCTTGCTAGCCTATATCCATTCCTTCTATGAATGATATACTTTTCATTGCCAAGCATGATTAGTCTTTGAATATTCATCGAAATACCATAAATTTGAGTTTCCAATCCTTAAATACTTTAATGATATGTTTAGTGCTTTCTATACTTTACATGATTTTGAGACTCATCATTTTCTTAGTTAGAGTGTTGCCAAAAAGGATCTCTTAAGTTTATGTCATAAACAACTTCACTAATCATTCCAATGATTTAATTTGTATTTATCAAATAAGTCTAAATAGAATGGTTTAACTTTCACCTAGACCTCCCAATCTTAGACAAATGAAATGTTATAATTTATTGAGCTAAACTCTTTGTAGTTGGCCGTTTTCATAATCAAGTCAATTGCCTAAGGGAAACTAATAATGAGTTCTCAATTGCCTAGTTTAAATTTATGCATTTTCTTTTTATGTATCTCAAGTTGTATCTTGGTTGAACATTATATGGGACTGGATTGCACTTGCTTCACACCCTTTGTTACAAGATAAAATGAGAGATACACTTGTGTTGAGCTTTGCTAACACCCTTTCTTTATATGGCATTTATACGAGAATGGATTGCTTTTGCTCCGCACCATTTTGCTTAGAAAAGTGTAAGATACTCGATCAACACTTAGGAATTGCATTGAGAACTTTGAATGAGGTTGATTCTACATAACTTTGCAAAGAAAATATATTCTATAATGCCTGAGCATTTTCTCATCAATTGATACACATTTTAATTTTTATTGCAAGACTTTAAAATCAACCACTAAAATCAACCAATCAAATTCTCTTAACAAAGCTTTGGACTTGTAATCACCACATTGTCTTTCCATCTATCATTGTAGTTCAACACTTGGACTTATCAAGTATTATAACTTGACAACCTACACTTGGGTACTTAAACGCGAAAGTATTTTCGCCATGTCACACATCAAAGCAGTCTTCCAATTTAATCAAATATCTACAGCCTATAAGACGTTGAACTGATTATCAACGAAGCCCATATGTTGTGTCAGTGTAGCATGAACTCTGTAGTAGATTTAGACACTGCACAGAACTAGAAACTGAGGTGGTGAAGAACTTCAAAAGAAAGAGAAACTACTGCAAAAAAGGAACCGAAACAAAGATTTACGCATAAACACAAGTACAAAGGCTTCATTTCCATGAATTGCATGTTCATAATAGACCAATGAAATCACCAAGGAGAAACACAGCATAATCATCCACCAAGTGGGAAAATAGCAATTTGCTAAATACCACACTCAACATATAAATTCGGAAGCCTGCCGATACTTCCCTCCGTCTTAAGTTAATTAAGAGCCCTAATTTCCTTTTTTAAGATTGACTCAAAATAAGAGCCTCGCTTCCTTTTTGCCAAAAATCAATGCAAAAAAAGTCACGATAGAAATCTGATTTCTTACCGTTGATTAAGTTGATATTAACATTTTTCTCAAAAAGTACCAAAGTCAAAATAAGGTTATTATTTTGACACAGAAGGAGTAATGTTGTTATAGAGAACAAATTCCCAAGTATTAAATCCAAGATTGGTCACCATATATGTGTTTAATATAAAACCATTTCGGTCGTGGTTGTGACATGAGTAAACAGTGAGAGTAAAACTGGAATTAGTGGCAACCTCCCCAATAGCACCACTCAAGATAATCAACAGAGACAAAAACATAAGCTTTGAAAGGCAAGGTTGCATTCAATCGAAGAGACACGTCCCTAACACTATATGAATGTATCAACATTGGCTTGTAGGAATAGATTCTTGTTTGTGAAAATTGGAATATAAAAAAGAGATCACGGAAGGAATGAATGTCTTAGCAGCTAGTGCCAATATTGAAAGCCAAACTCCTAGAGCTGAATTTAGGTACTATAATGCAGTTAAAAGACCCGGGTAGTTAAACTGTGTAAAGACAAATTTATTTATGACTACCAAGCAGGCCTGATCGAATTGCATATCTAACGACAAGGCTGCTTGTTGCTTCGGTGCATTAAATCAGATTGCAGCTGAAGTATTTAAAGAAAAATAAGTGATGTATATAAAATTGTGAGGATAGAACAGACACTCCGAGTGATAATAACTGAAATTTGAAAAGAATATTAAGCTTGTAAAGGACTTGTGGGAGCGTTTGGATCATGAAATTAGAATTCCCGTTAAGATTTTCGAATCTGGTAGTTACTAGTATACCACTGAACGCTGGGGACCGACCATAAGTTGCAAATCCTGCAATGACGAACAATATCTTAACAAAATAGGAAGACAAGATATCCAATAAATATAATATTTTTTTTATTCATTTCTTAAAGCTTTTATAAAATGTAAAACAAAAAATAAACAAAAAAGTTTCTTTTTACTTGAATGAAGTTTTTAAAATGGGTGAACCAAACATGATTTTAAAAAAAAAAAACATTCAAAACATTTTTTTTTTAAACCCAACCAAGCAACACCTAAGTGCTCGTTTGTTTTGAGTTTTTATTTGTTCTTATAATCACTGTTGTAGCCAATATTTCAATTTAGTGGGGTCTTGACTACCACTAAGTAATAAAAAAATCAGTTATAACTTATAAGTAATAATAATACAACAATACGTTTATATATATATATATATTTGTATGCCAGCTTTTAGTAGTTGAATTAATATCTTAAAAATGGTTATGTGTGGTACACATTGTCATTTTATGTCAACTTTAAAAGTCAAAGTGGACGAAAAGACTAAAGTAGACTCGATCAATTGTTTGAGGGGTTAAGTGGTGCTTTTTAAAGTTGAAGGGGTTAAGTGGAATTGACCTCATAGTTCAGGGGACATTTGCGACTTACTGCAGTGTACCCGATAATAATTACAGTCCTAATCCCAAGATTTTGAGAAATTACAAATCTGACCTCATACTTTTACAGTTTAATTACATGAAACTCACTGTAAGAAAAGAAAAAAAAAAGACAATACCATACCATACCTGCAAAAGAAGAAGATTCAAATCCAAGTGGAGCTTGGCTTGGATTCCACGACGAATTAAACGAATACTGAAATTGAGATTCCTGGAATGTACAAAAGTTCAAACTAATTGATGAGTAATGTGACTAGTGGCCTAAAATGATCTTGACTGTGACAATATTGTTCAATCTTATTAATCAAGCATCGCAATCTGCTAGGTGGTAACATGATTATTAATTGAGACGTTCTAAAAAGAAAAATATGACTTGTTTTTTTTTTATTTTTTAAATAATGATACCAATGATTTTGTCACTGTAATTTTAAAAGCAACGATGCATCCATCAAGATCGTGGTACGAACTCAACATGATTGATCCTTTTATCCATTAACCAACACTGCAAGAATTGGAGCTAAAATTAACTATGAAGGGGCAACCGGGGGAAGCATTGCAGCATATATTGGCACCGCTACTAACAGCATAGCAGAATATTGGACAATCCAAGAGGGTTTACAGTTGGCAAAAAATCACCGGATCAAGGA
Organism: Lonicera japonica; assembly: GCA_021464415.1. Taxonomy (NCBI): domain Eukaryota; kingdom Viridiplantae; phylum Streptophyta; class Magnoliopsida; order Dipsacales; family Caprifoliaceae; genus Lonicera; species Lonicera japonica. The sequence goes on from CM038469.1 coordinate 25,078,938, forward strand.
ATTCGAAATCGAGATTGACTCTTTTGTCATTTTCATCTCTCTTCGCAAGTATCGGATGGCGAATTCCATCCATTGGATGCTCCACAAGGATACCTACAATCTCCCTGCCATTTTGACTGAGTTTCAATCACCATTTGGTACCGTGAGTGTAAACGAGTAGCTGATCAATTAGCTAACGCTGGCTTGAAAAATATGTACATGCACTACATTTTTATTCCCCTCCCGAGGGGAGTAGCCACTATAAGGCTAGTGGGGACTTAAGCACAACTTCGATTTGGGAAAGAAAAAATAAAAATTGTAGGTATATTATTATTTGTGAACTTTGAAAGTTCAAGGTTGGGTTTGTAATCTTTTAACTTATTTTGAGCGTGCTTTCATTTTAGTTATATTTATGTCAAAAAAATAAATTTGTACTTGTGTTTTGGCCCCCCGAAATTCAATACTCTAGATCTACCACTGACTGTAATTACTATTATAAATAAGAATAAACGTACTAGACCAATGGCTCCTAAACGATGTAACCAATTCCACTTATGCCCCTCAACTTTAAAAAGTGTCGTTTAACACCTCCAACTATAGACTAAGTTCCACTTTGATCCTTTTATCCACTTTGGCATCACCAAAAATGGTAATGTGCATATATATAAATATATATACACATGAACATTTTTAAGACTATTTTGATTCTACTTCCACAAGTACCAAGTTTAAGGAACATTCAATACTGATAGGATTGAGGCTTTTGAGGAGGTAAATGGATGAGTTTTTTAATGAAACTTTGTGAAAATAATCTCTATGATTATTAAATCAAATTATCTCCACCAAATTTATAATATATATATACTCATCAATTTACCCCCTCAAAAGTCTCAATATATACGGATTGTTCTTTAAATTTGGTTCTTAAGAGAAAATTTTCATATATATATATAATATACGTGTTTTTGTTTTCTATAATTAATTTTTTATTTATTTAGTGTTAGTCAAATTCTCACTAAATTACAAGTCATAACTGCCCCAGTGCCCCTCCAATTTTCTTTTTTGATAAGATTTGGCATGACTACGTTTGACTAAAAATAACTTCCCTAGAGGGGAATGTTTGTAATGCTACTTTTGTAATTAAATGATAATTCACACGGATTGAAAAAAAAAACAAAAAATTTACAATAGAAATTTGGAAACTGGTCCAATAAATCATTCATATTTAAATGTAGATCCCTGATTATCGTGTTTTTTTTGTGTTTTTTTTTTTAAATTAAAACTTTCTGCTAAAGAAAGTTTTAATTAATATTGTAATTATTTAGAAGGCTACCCGTTTGCTCAATTAAGTATTAATTCGTTAAACACGAATGTCAACTTGATTTTTTATTTTGTCCCCCAAAAAAAAAAAAGAACATTTGATTTTTTAACACACGAGTTTGCTCTTTGCAAGGCATTTTCTATCAGAAAGAGCTTGGACCAAATTCTAGCATTTCTTTTATTTTGTTTCAAATATTCCAAGAGTCGGTAGTTTAGCTTAATTGGTAAAGCACCCATTTGAATTTAGAAGGGACATAGTGTTTGAGTCTTATTTGAGCTAGGTGGAAAGATTTTCAATTTCATTATAATAAAGGGAAGAGATTTAAAAAATTTCTACTCTAAATTCCAAAAAAAAAATCAGCATGTTTAAAAATTCACTGTAAACAACTAAGAAAAAAAAATAAGAATATAAATTATAACAATGAAACAGTTAGTCGAAAAACAAATCAGAAATAATAATTAACTAGATATACCCCTGCACCACTGCACGATCATGTATCAGGTTTTATTGTGAATCTCATACCAAAATCCCTCTCAAGCCCGACTTAATCCATTCAAGTTTTGTTTTAAACTGAACCCTCAGTGTTTCTATATGCATAAGCCCGATTTCGACCTGTCCGAGCTTAACCTACTCTAGCACGTATGTTATAATTAACTAATATTAAGAAGTTATTTAAATAAAAAAATATTATAATCAAGTTAAGACAGGTCAGACAAGTTAAATTTATGCATTCATGAACTTATAACGGGTTTTTGTTGTGATATTTGTCCCCGACAAAATCTTAAAAAATCTGACTTATTAATAGTCTGTAACTGTAGTGATATTCAATATGCACGATCCGATGACTAAAAAGAACCCGGTCCAATCGATGCTAGTTTCGTTTTAAAAAATTGAACCTACACATTTGTATAATATGCAGTAGTCTGAACTCAGTTTATCTTGCTTCGACCAACCAATGCGTTGTAATTATTTAATATTATAAATGTACTTAAAAACTAATTATATTCACGTCAAGTCGAATCGAGTAAAATGGGTTAAAAATAAACGCGTTGTAAAAAATAAACACATGTTCTATTTGCCATTTTGAAGTTTTCTTGTAGGTATATTGCTAATTTGCCAATTTGATTCCTTCCGTTCTTACTTAATTAGATCGGATTACAACCAATACAATTCAAGATTTAATTTAATCGAATTAGATTGAATTAATAGAACGTGTCAAATCCAATTAGATATCGGATTCTAAACTCTACATCGGATCAAATTATATGCGGATGATATTAAAACCACCAAATTAAATCGGATGCCCACCATAAGTGAATTATTAAAAAAGGACAATTTAAAAATATAAAATCTTCATCAACATTCATCACAAGTGGACAAGAACCGGGACCAAGATGAGATGGATATACATGAACTTTAGGGCTGAAAAGGACCAAAAGGATGGATAAGGCCTTACCCTCTTCCTCCTCCATTATTAATTTGTACCGTACGGTTTGTTTACTTCATTCCTCTCCGCAAACCTAAGGTATTTTATTTTAAATTATGAACGGTGTTATTTATACTTTTTTAAAATCGTTTAATAAGAACTGAATATAGTTATATGCACTTGACTTACACGGAAAGAGTTTGTTAGTAAAATCTCTTTAACAGGAGGTAATAGTGTGCTGGAGTATTTTTTTCAAATAAAGTCTGCTTAATAAGAGGTGCGTGCATTTATATAAACTTGACTCGATCGAATGAAGAGAGTGTATTGCCAAGCATTCGCCTAACATCACGCAATGAATGTGAGCTTTTGTGATAAATAAGGGATCTTAAAATGTATTTTTAGTTAAATTATGAAGGGGCCGGGTGTTTGTGATATATTTGGGGGAGTAAATAATACCACCTTAAATTAATAGTTCAAATTATTCCTAGATTTATTTTCATACCATGACAGCATTTTTAGAGGCCGTGTAAAATATGTTGGTTATAATTTATATAGGCTATTTATATTTTTTAAATATTTATTTTTTTTCTAGATTATAGTATTGTTGTGAGAAATACTTTTAAAGTTGTATGTTATTATGACAATAAATATAATTACTTTGACAGTAATACTAACTTTTACATATTATCTAAAGAAAGAACGGTTTCTCTTGTTAAAAAAAATGCTTCAATGTTTATGTAAAATTGACGTAAAAATATGCACATAGTTTACATTGTCTGAAGTTTCCTTTCCAAAATTATTTTAATAAAACTTTAAAATGAAATAAGTTTTACTACAAAATATTAATTTTAATAAAATTTATTTAATTTGAAATCAACTCATCAATCACATTTGTGAAACAAGATCTGTGATTATAAGGCTTTATACTAAAAAAGTTAAGAAAAAATCGAAATACATAAAACATATCCAACATGTGTTGACATCTTATTAATTTTTTACACTAGAAACAGAAGCGCATGCGATACGTGCTTCACGCGCATCATCTAATTTGAAATGAGAAATTAAATCAAAAATCAGTGTTAGTTCAATGGATGGAACTTTGCTTTCCAATTCAAAGCTTATGAGTTCAAAATTTCAAATCATACATCTTACATTTAATAAATTAATTACTGTGATAAGGACAAAATTAAAAATTCATTAATTTGGAGTAATAACTGTCCTTCAAAGTAGGAGGCATGTTATTTTTAGAGTTCAAGGTTTGCAAATAATTGAGTTGACATATAGGATTCATCTCCGACATTGCTGTCTAGTTTATATAACATTTTTTTTAAATTAGAGAGCATTTTTTTAGAGTACAGAGCCTTATTTACAAAGTTACTCCGACAATAGTCTTTGTTGTTTTATTTTATTACTGTTTATTTGACATTATTTGGTTATTTTTAATATTTCTTCTATTTATCATGCCAACTATAAATATAACCAAATTTAATGTAAGTATATTATACATTAATTAAAATTAAACAATAAACTAAAATAAATCAAAACTAGTATACTAAAAATTATAGTATTATCCCTTCCATAAAATAATCAAATTGTTTGATTTTCTATAAATCATTACTTATTTATTATTGAAGACTCCGTAATTAAAAAAATAGAAGGCTAATATTTTTTCTCCCTACCTGAAATTTTTGTGTGTTAATAAAATACTACGAGAAGGAAAGAAATATGACCATTAAAATATAGTTGTTGATATATAATCGTTATTTTAATAAAAAAAATAATAATAAGCAAATTGGCTCTCCAATCTAGAGAGTCTAACAATACTCTTTACTCTATTTTGATATTTTATATAATCTCTTGGAACATGATTCTTCTCAACTAGTTATAAAGCCGTGCAATGCACGGGACGATATTCAAATTATTATTAAAATGAATTATATAATAACAAAAAAAATTTATTGAATAATATAATATCAGTATAAATTTATGTAAAATAGTCCTAATTTTACAATGAAACACATAATTAATTTAAATAATAAAAACATTGAATACCCAAAATAACACATATAAATTGATGCATTTTTTTCTAAAAATAAAAAAATGATTCAATTTATGCTTAAAAAATAATTTGAAAAAAAAAAGGAAACATTATAGAGTCCAATAAATAAGACTTCTTCCTCCTTCCATAATGCTAATATATATATTAAGTATATATATAAATATGGAAATGAAAGAGTTAAAAAAGAAGTAAATAAATGCTTGCTAATAAAAAAACATTTATTACTATAATTATTACACTTCCTTTATTATTATAGTAAAATAAATGATGTCATTAATGAAAATACTTCTTCCATTTTACTATTATAGTATAGATAGTATAGATTGAATAGTTATTATAGAGAACATCTCCAAGTCGATAGTCTCTTGAAAATGTTAACCATTAATTTTTATACCAATTCTATAAATGCTCTAAAGGAGCCGAATCATATGTTAAAAACACATAAAAAAACAAATAAGCTTTTTAAGAGATTTTAAGGTTTTTAAGGCCTTCTTCAATGACTTGTCTATAAATGGTCTCTTTATTATAGGGTAGTGTTATATACACCCTCTAAATGTGTCACAAACACTACCTTTAAAATTTAACTAAAAACACATTATAACACCCCTCTTATTTATCACAAAAACTCTCCTTCATTGCTTGATATTAGGCGAGTACTTAGCAATGCCCTTTTCCCATTTGAGTTAAGGTTGTGCGAGTGTACTCACTTCTCATTATACAAATCTTATTTGGAAAACACTTTAGCATTCTATTATCTGATGTTAGGCGAGTTCTTATCAACAAATTCTCCCTAAGTGAGTCGAATGTATGTAACTGCACCTCTCATTAGGTAAGCCTTAAGGAGATGTTAGTTATAATAAATTCACCTTAAGGGGGTGTTTGTGACAAATATGGAGTTGTAAATAACACCGCCACTATTATATGTGTCAAGCTATTTTAGACATTGTGTATATCTAGTGAACATCCATTTTTGATTGCATAGACATTCTCAAAAAAGTTTTTTGAATAGTTATCTATGCATCTTCACATATATACGCACACAAAATCATATATGCATGCAATGCAAATATATAGTAGAGAGAGTTGTGAGTCCCACTTTTTTAGTATCACATCGTATCAACATTCTATGAGATTTAAAAAATATAAAAGTAATTACTTTGTCGTGTCATATTCACAATGATTCATTCGAAAGTAATTTTTATTTATTTGATTATGTACACCATAGACACCCTTAAACAAGTCATTAAAAAATGCATAATGCGTCTTAAATGCTTATAAGAATTTTAAGAAAAAGAAGGATCGTTGATTTTGAAGAGAGAAAGGATGAATTTTTGTATGAAATTTAGTAAAAATATTATCTATAATGAGTAAATCATCTCTAGCAAATTTCATAAAACAAAAAACTCAATTTAGAAATTGTTGATATAATCATGTAAAATTCAATGATCGAAAATAAACATAAACGTCACATTTTCATTACACCCGCTTCTTTGTTCAAATTTTCATGAAATTTGGTGAAAACGATTTAATTATACTACAATGATCATCTTCTCCAAATTTCATGACAAAATACATTCATTTATTCCTCAAAATAGGCAACCCTGGCCTTCTTCTTCTTCTTTTTTAAATGATGATAATTTTTTTTAGTACGGGCCTACATATTTTCTTTCTTTTTGTTTATTTTAAGGTGCCATTATTGTCGAAACAATGTAAAATATTAAAAGGGTGTTTTTAAATGTACTCACATAATCTGTTATCTCACTCCACCAAAAGTCAAAACTACGTCAGCCTTAACTTAAAAAATAGCGTAAAACATTTTCTTCTCACCCCCAATTTTTATACTTTGAAAAGATCGTCACTAATTTGTCTTCTCACCCACTTAAATTTTTAAAAATTAAAAGTTGATTAAAAATTTTCATTATTTCCAAAACAAATGTAACTTGTAAATTTTAAAACACAATTCATTAAAAATCTGTAGTGCAGGGTGTTTTTCACGTCTTCCCAAACATCTAATTACATAATTACGTTTCCTTCTGAAGGATACGCAGCAGGGCCAAATTTTGGCCAATAAAATGACTCTGACCCAATGGAACAAAGTAGACAAAATTAAGCTTTGTTTTGAATCATTAACAAGTGGCACATTTTCAGTGAACTAAAGAATGATACTAATATTGCCTAAGATAAAGTAAAATATTAATTATGATAAATCATGCTCTTTCATTTTTTATCCTATCAATCTCTTCACTTTTATCATTATATCTTCTACCATTGCGTTCGAAGCTAACACCCAAAAATTCTTCATATCAATTTTGTGTATGGATTATTTCTTTAAGAAATTTAAAATCTTTTATTTTACATTGAATCTCAAATTTTTGAGATAGACAAGGATATGTCCTTAATTAAACCCCAAATTATATTTGGGTATTTATTAAATCAAAACAAAAGACAAGCAGTGTTTTGGGTATTCACAAAAATAAAATTTATTAAGAAAAATTTGAAATATGAATAATAACAATTTGAGAGTAATGGATAGTAATATATTATTTATAAGAAATATCATATAATCGTTAAAAATGTATTTATCACAATTAATATTTTACATTTTTTTATAGGTACTATGACTTTAACGTAATTTTTAATGAAATTTATTAAGAACAATATAAAATTTATTTATTGTGTTTTATTTTAATACAAAAGTTAATATTATTTAATATTTTTAGTTTTAGCGTTATCGTCTTTATATTATTTCAGTAAACTCATTTTACTGTTGAATAAATTACAAATTTTTTTTCAGAAAATTAGTGAGGTGAGAAAAATATTTTCACCGTATTAAAAATATATTTAAAAACACCGTATTAAAAATATAAAGCGTAACTTTGGAATAGTGTGCTATAGCGAAAAGAAAATTGATTTGACGATATCCGTACTCATACATTTTCATGGACAACTCATTCTTATCCTTAATCTCATTTATTTATTTATTTATTAATGGAAGCAGTTCCAATTCCCCCAATAAGAGACATGATCCCCCATCTCCCTCTCTCGTGTGCAAAAGTTTCGGCAGACAATAATAATTGATAGATCTAATATATAATCAATCATCATCACCATAACCATAACCATAAAGTAGTGTTTGTTAATTGTTTATGTGAGTGAATCAGAGATGTTAGGGTTTGAGTATTCGGATAATTTTGATAACATGTTAGATAATGGAGGACGAGGAGTTGAACATTGTGTATACCTGCGTGAAATGACGAATTTGGTGGATGAGGAGGAGTCACCGCCGGACCTCTTATTCGACGATCGGAAAATTGTGATCGGGGGAGGAGAAGATGATGATGATGATATGGATCGGTGCAGTAGTAGTAGCAATTCGTCGTCCATAGGGAACAACAGTGACGAAGAACAACACCAGAATTCAGATGATAAGGAAGAAGAGGAAGAGGTTCAGAGCTCCCCGTCTAATTATAATAACAACAATGGTGGTGATTGTGGTGGCGGCGGCGGCAACTTTGATGATGCCATTCAGGCTTTGGAAAATGCCCTTCCAATAAGGTTTTCCTTTGTTCCTCTTCTCTCTCTACTCTTGTGTTTTTAATTGCGGATGATTTACTTTTTAATTTGTTTCAAAATATAACATTGATTATGTATTTGATTTAAAACATAATCACAGACACATATTCGCCTAGTATTTGATTTAAAACATAATCACAGACACATATTTGCAGTCGAGATGTGCTAAAATTGGTCCAAATACTCTGTCAGAATTAAACCTTGAACAAATGGATTTAAAAATACTAGGCTAATATATTTACTCTGAACCAAAAAATAAGATAAAAATGGTCAGCCATCTAGTGGTAAGTTGGAAATTTAACGTGTTCAAATCTTGTTATAAGTAAAATAGGCCATTTGAACAAAGTTTAACACAATTTCACCGTGGGTGTAAGTATAGATATGTTGTATTTGTTCTCGACAAAACTTGTTGAAGATCATTATTATTTACTTGTATGCCTAGAATTTTTGTATACTATCATTTCATCTTAGGAAATTTAACTGTTTCGAAATCTTGGAGAAAGACTAGTAATAGTAATAATCCACTTTTCGATGTTTGCCATTTTTCTTGTTTCTTTAACTAAAAATACAGAATTTCAATGAAGAATTAGATGGGGATGTTGGGTCAGATTCTTATTAATTGGTTTGTTTAATTTTGTTGTGGTATGCAGCAAAAGAGGGGTTTCAAGGTTCTACAACGGGAAATCAAAGTCATTCACGAGCCTAATGGAAGCTGCTTCTGCTTCAGGATCCGTCAAAGAAATTGCAAAACCTGAAAACGTCTACTCCAAGAGACAGAGGAATCTGCTTGCTCACAATCTTACGTACGGAGACAACAAGAAGAACAACAAGATATATTCGTCTTTCCACCAGCTTCATCAGCTAGGCCATACCAGGGGTAGTAGGGGTGGTGGCATATCAAAGCGAACCACCAACTCCTGCAAAACCACCACCACCTTGGCTTTGGCCGTTGCCATGAGTACCACCACCAATTTCAACGATAGGTCTTCACCTTGTTCTTCCCCAAGACAAACTACTAGCCATTCTAATGGAGGAGGAGGAGGAGGTCCATTATTATCAGCTTCATCATCGTCTTTATTATCTCCTCGTGCCCGTAGGAACTTCTCTGCCTTGCGATCTTTTTCTTTTGCTGATTTACAACATTCCACCACCTCCCTTACAGCTCCCCCTCCTCGGTGAACCATACTTATTATGCGTCACACGAAAGAACATCATGCCGTTGCACTCACTCAGTGGCCACTACAGAACCAGTTATATAAATTATGTCATATACATATATATAATACACGCACGTATATAGTATGTAGGTAGAGATGTAGTAGGCTTTTGGTTGTAAGGAAGGGTAAAAACAAAAAATCCTTAGGAGGAGATGAAACTATGTAGGCTTCTAATTACAATAACACACTGTTTACAGCAGAGGATTCCTTGCATCTGTTACATGACCCATTGTCAAGAGCAGTTGTGCTGAATAAGGTAGGCTTGCTGTTCAACTTTGTTCTATGGTACCTGTCGAAGGCATATTTTCAGAGCTTATTTGCTAAATGTTATTGGGTTCAGCTTTGTTCTATGTCCAGTTTGCCAAAGGTGGCGTTCAGATTTGTTCTAATTGGAAATTTGGAGTATATATATAATGAGGAAGAAGCCTTTAGATCCGGTGCACGATATTAGCCTAAAACCTAAGCAGTAGAAGAAAGTCGCCATGTTATCACTCTCCCATATGCTTAAAAAACCGAAAATCTTATTCAAACTCTGGAGGATTATGCCCAATAAAACTACAAGTTACTGAATAACAAAGAAACCTGACCAAGCAATATTTGTACAATTGGTTGTATCGGCTGTGCGTGCATGTAAATTGAAAGAGAGTAGAATACATGGATGCATTGATAAAATGAATAATGTACAGAGAGCTTAAAAGGACAAGCTTAGAAAAAATAAAAAGAAAGCACCTTTTAAGCAAATTGTGTTCTTGTTCTCCTACACAATCATCACTACTTCCTTACCCCTTACCCCTATCCCTACCCCTTTGTGTAAATCTAACATCACTTCCTAAACAAGCCCCAACAATGAAACAGCTAAGCAACTTCTGATCAAGAAATGAATTATTTCTTTTCTTTACAAGCGCTAGACGAAGTTGATGGATTGCACCACCTTCACGGGACTACCATCTCATGGTGATAATATACTACTACACCATTATATGTACTTGCGTGTGAAAAGCCCATGTATGCTATCCCTTGGAATGTTGCTGGACTAGAAACTGTGCAGAAGGATATTCGGACAATACCAATGGCAACTCAATATCGGAGGGGTCTATAGCAGGAATTGCCATGTATACATCTTCAGTTGAGAATGGAATACTGCAACAGCGTTAGTCAAAGATTAGGGTACAACAAAATTCTTATAAAAAAAAAATAAAAAAAATAACACCCATATTTTGTTAATCCCTTATGTTTGTAATGGCACATGTTATTATTTTTCCGAAAAATAGTAAGCTATGCTAAATCGATGACTAGTTCTTTCATTTTCTATTTACGGACACAAAATGGGGACAAGTAGCTAAACAATATCTCTAGAGAGGTATATGTATCTGACATAAAAAATGAGTTATCTATTGTGGCCGTATGTGTATTGGTAGGACTTGAGGCGTATACAAATTACATATTCACAAGAATACATTACGGCCTCGTTTGATTCAGGTATTAAGGTCAGTGGGATTAATAATACCAGTATTAATAGTACTGGACTACTAATCCTGGTATTAATTTAATACTAATACCTTGTTTGATTCATGCAGTATTAATACTGGGATATCTCATGTTGACGTTCATACAATGTTTGATTTTGTAATTCGTATACGGGATTACATTTTGGACTAACAAAATAAAAAATATTTTTTAAAAAAAAATTCTAAAAAATTTTTTTTTTTAATTTTTTTTTTAAAAAAATTAAGTTAAAATAACAATAATATAGTAGTAATGGCATTTTTGAAAATATATGATTCATTTTTTCTTAATCCTAGATAAACAATACCACCTCCCCCTGGTATTAAATTATACCACAAAGAGTGATATTAAGCTAGTACTAGTATTAGTAATCCCAGCACATTTGTGCAAATCAAACAAGGTATTATAAAAAAAGTAGTATTAACAATCTCATCCCACTTTTTAATACCCGAATCAAACGAGGCCTACAACCATTGCTTGATACCCCACATTGGAATGTTATTCTTTTGTACCAGATAAATATGTTGATGTAGAATGACCAGCTAACAAAAGGATATGGCAGCTTTTACGATTGGTTAGGTAGCGGGTCCTACAATTAGTTACTGGATCCATCCACTTTTCCAACCAATTACAACAGATGCAATGTAAATTTGTTAGCAGCTTTCAAAAGACACTAAAAATGGTAATTAAGATGAAATTTAAGCCTACAGTTCATGCCACGACCATAAAAACCCAATTACTCTACTTCCATACTCGGAGTCCATTTTTTATGGGGGTAAAATTGGATGGGGTCATGGGATCTCCAACGATAAGATAACACGTGTCTACTCTCATCTAAAATAAATTTCTTTTTCATTTTTTCATTTGATTTAAATAGATAAAAATAGACACGTGTCGTTTTATCATTGAGACCCCTTGGCCCCATCCAATTTTGCCCCATCAAAAATTTTTCCTTCCGTACTCCATTTCAAATTGATAATCCCACTTTCCTTTTCAAGATGTCTCAAATATATAGTCTCATTGTTTTTTTTTTTTTTGAGATAGAATCAATGTACCAAATCTTATGATAGAAAATAAATTGTATTTTTGACCACCGATGATGTTCAAGTTAGCGTTTCCATAAAAAGTATTAAAATCAAAGTGAGAATATCTATTTGAGATGGAAAAGAGTACTAATTTCTAAATAACTTTTTTTTTATTGGAATTAATTTTCTAATTAACTCTTGCCGGACATTCTAAATATCAAATATCTGCATATAACCCGGCACGGTAACCAATTTACCTCAAATCATCATCCAGCAAGAATGAATTTGAGGTTAGATTCTGAGAGTCCTTGTTAAGAATCTCCCTCATCTCGGTAACAACCTGCAAATCAAACACCCTTTAGTAACCTCGTAACAGCATAGTTATTATATTGTTACTAAACAGTAATGCAAGTTCAAAAACTTGCCTCATTTGACACACTTTGAGTGCCATATTTGTCATCCCAGTACATAGTACTTATTCGATAAATTTGCCTCACAGTCAATGACTGAACAAAATCACAAATAGGAGTCAGAGCGAAGACAAAATAGAAGCAAAAGGGAATTAACACAAATTTAGGCTCTCTTGGTTCATGGTGAAAACCAAGGATGCTTTTGAAAAGAAAACTTGGAAAATGAATAAAGATAATACTAATTTTCATAAGATGGAAAAGAGATGGCTGATTTGGTAAGTGTTCAATTACTTACTGGGTTTTCCATGGAATAAAATTCTTTTGGGGTAGGTAAGAAATTTTTCTTCAAAAAATAAAAAATGGTGGAGAACATTTCACCAAGTGTGTTTGATAAAAAACTGGGAAATAATTGAAAATAATACTAATTTATGAGAAATTAAAAAAAGAGATAAGAGTAATTTGGTGAAATGTTCTAACTTTTTCAATTTTTCCATGAAATTCAATTTTTTAGGAGATGGTAAGAAAATATTTTCATTAGAAAAAGGGAAAAGCATGGAGAACATCTCACCAAATCACTCGTCTCTCTTTCCAACTTCTCACAAAACTTTTTTTCCAAATACTCACTTATTTGTCATCAAACATTGTTCTCTATATTTGTTTAGAATTGCATATTTACCGTGTATGGCCTGTGCATTTATCATAACTTTATATAGGAACAAAAGCAATTCTTAAAATAGGTGAGATTACTTTGTCCTTTTCAACCATTTCTGTTTCTACCAAGGCGAAAAGAAGAACGTACCGGACAAAGATCCTGCCTAATCTCTTCCAAGGACTTTTTTCTCTTTTGATGTATCACCTGTACGATTCATAGGATGGGTAAACAAAAAAAAAAATTGTAAATCCTTACGGATTAAAATTCATTATAGCAGAGGAATGGCCAATACCAGAAACCCTACAGCTTGTCTGATATAATTTAGCTCGTGCCAAGAGGTTCCTGCAAACTATATTCAGCAATACTTCAGTCCCAATGCATAATTAAATCCTTTCAGAAAAGAGAATTTGCAAAAGGGATAATGTATTCACCTCCTCTTTGGAGTTGACGATCCATTTCTCGAGTTCTGCTAAACCAGATTTCACGTATTCCCCGTTTGAAAATGTGCAACACTCTCGGCGCAATAGAAGACTAAGAAATGTAAAGGTCAGTAGATATATATATATATGATAAGTCAAACTTAAGTGATGAAGGGAAACCCTGAAATAAAGATTATGTACCTGTTAAAAAGCGATATATTGATGAAAGAGAAAACCTGGGTAGTGAGCTTCCGAATGAAAAAAGAAGGTACCTGGAAACACAATTCATCAAAGTTTAGGTTATACACACAAATGCAACAAATTCAGATATGGATTAGTATTTCGCATATCCATTGGATGGGGTCGGATTCAGTATGCTGTCCAGTCGGATCGGATTTGGATGCAAAAGAGCAACCTAATTAAAGAAAACAATATGATTCATCAAGGAAAGAACATTGTACATACATGATTTCCGCGTAGACGATTCATAAGAGAATCCAAGAACGTGATGATGTTTTCCCACTGATTATTTGGTGAATGCTGAGAATTACTTCCAGGTGATCTAGATGTCTTCCCACCATGTACTCTCTGAATTTTCGGTGCCTTAAAAAACGATCCCAGAATATCATCCAATGGTTCGTAAATATCACATGTTCAAGAAATACTCCATTAAACAAAAAATTTCATAACAACAAACCAACAAAAAGTTTAAATGGTGCACTAATATCATTCATTTCACAAGTATCATTTTGACCAAAAGAAAAATATGAAAACAAAACAAACATAACTGATTGTTTGCAATCATTGATGGACAGGAATAGTCTTAATTGGAGTGAATGCATAAACCCAATAATCTTTTAGCAGTGATTAAATTTCTGCACCTTAATGAAATAATAAATTGGTCCACATGGCAAAATCCTATTAGTAAATCAAAAAGGCAAAAGTGCAGCTAAAGAATCTAAGAACATATTGCAGTGCCAAAGCATCATTACAACATAAAATCCTAAGTAAATAGTAAGGGAAAAAAAATCAAATAAGGTAAACTAAATGCCATGATTCGAAAAGGTTCATCTTAAATAAATTAAAATAAAATAAAAAAGGAAAGAACAACACTGACCTGAATGCATAAACCCAAGAGTGGGGATATTTCTTTCTTCAGATTATCACGAATCAAGCCAAATATCTTCTCCACACAAGCCGTTAATTGTTGTTTAAATAATATTGCTGGATATCTTGCCTCAATAAGTGATAAACCATCCTCATATCCAATATACTTCAAAGGAGATTTTAGACCCTAGCATGTTAAACCAAAACCTAGTTTCAGCACTATGTCAAATATTTCTTTTGTATGTTTTAGTACATGTATCAGCGACAAAGATAAACTCGCGCCAATATTAAGTTGAGGTTTTCATATATATATGTGTGTGCGTGTGCACGCGCGCGCGTGTGATGATCACTTCCTATGTATGTATATCCACAATCAACATGAATTCACAGACAAAAATTTATATATATACAATATACATTTAAAAGTTGTAGCAAACAGTACATGCACAACAAGCATCTAAAAGGAGTATGAGGTGCACAAAAACGCATATATATATATAAAAAAAAAGCAAAGAGGATTTTTGTGTGGCTTCATTTTACAATTATGAAACCCTCCACGCCCCGGATCTCAAGGGTTTCATAATTGTATAATATTATATATGTACATAGTACATGCATACATGTATTTTTTGAGTACCTATGTATATAATTTGTATAGTATTACGTATGTATTTGTTAATTCAAAGTGAGCTTACAATATACATGTAATATTATATATGTATATATATAGATATATAATTACACATTTTATTATATTTTTACTTAACGGGTAAATAACAAGTCGTGTCGGGTTATTCGTTATGCTAACGAATCGGGTTTGGAAATGATTTTTTCACGACACAAAAGCCACTCTTTTAGACACGAACCGACAACAGCCAAAACACAATAAAAACTGACACAAACACAACATGAACCAACCCATTGCCAGGTCTAATTTAGCTAGTTTTTTAGGTAACAGGGTAGGCATGAAATGTGAGACGATATTTCTTTTTCTTTTTATGGGGTGTGAAATATTTGGAGCTACTTGAAGTTGAATAGATATTTCATGTTTTATGTAATTGACTAGTTAGTGTTTCTTAGATTCAAGTCGCTTTCCTAAGCTTTGTAAAGCTTTTTTGCAATATTTTTTTTACTAATATGAACTTTGTAAAGCTAATAACTTTTATATATAAGAATATATTACGTACTGAATTGTATCGTATCGTATCGTATCAGATACATGTATCCGTACTTCCTAGAGAAGCATCCTATGTGGAGTAATCTGGTTTGCATGAGATGATTTAGTATACAAAATAAAATAAAATGGAATAACATATACTCCACAAAGTCTTGTCCTAACTACTCGCATAATAAGATATTTGTGTTTTCTAATGTCCACTTGGTGAAAAGTTGGCAAATGATTGGAACAACAATTAACTTTTATGAGAAGTTGGAGAAAGAGATGAGCAATATGGTGAGATATTCTCCCTCTTTCTTCATGGAAAAATTCTCACCCATCACCCAAAGAATTGGATTCCTTGGAAAACCCAAATAAGTAATCAAACATCTCACCATATCACTCATCTCTTTTTCCAACTTCTCATAAAACTTGGTATTGTGTTTCAATCATTTTCCAACCTTTTAATCAAACTCAGCCCAAGGGTTCGTTTGATAGAAAAGTACAAAATGATTGAAAACGCTACTAATTTTTATGAGAAGTTGGAAAAAAAACGTATAATATTTCCAATCTTTTTACCATGGAAATTTTTTCTTACATACCACCCAAATAATTTTATTCAATGGAAAACCCAAAATGTAATATAAGATTTCACCAACTCAGCCATCTCTTTTACCAACGTTTCATAAAAATTAATAGTGTTTTCAATTAGTCCAACTTTCTTATCAAACGCACCCTAAGTGGTTGAAATTTTCCATTGAAATATTCAAAAAAATACGCCAATAAGCAACTTTTATGAAGTTTTTTTTTTCATTTTACTTCGACGAATATGAGTAATAACCAAGGAACTTGGTTAATTCAAAGCAACAAAGATAGACGGCAAAATTCAAGAAGATAACTGAGGTCACATATTCTCTAAATGCACAACTTACTTGTGCTATCCTTCCATTCAGACCAGATGAGCCAGCAGAACGTTGAGAAGTTGCACTCAAGAAGCCATTGGAGCGTGAATTCCTCTGAAGGAGGCAAAGAAGTGCTGACGTATTTGATAACCAGTATGGCAATGTAGCATCCTCATCTCCCACCTGAAACAATAGTGACATAAATCTTAAGACATCAGCATTTTTAGTATTGCAAGAAAGAATTTCATACTCCTTACAAAGTATTTAGAAATTTATTAGAAAAAAAAATAGAGTATATGATATCAACCTCAAATTAATGACAAAGAAACGCAAACCAAGGAGGAAACAATGCTCCATAATTACGTACAACTACATAACTACCTACGAAGCATTGGTATGTGTAGTTGGATACGCGGTACCAATACAATACGGATTTTCTGAAAAAAGCATGATAAGTAAATGTTTGGGGAATCCTTGCACTACATATATATAGTACATTTCTCATACGGACCAATCTAAGTAAGTTTATGGTGGTGTTTGTTTTTACCCCTTAATGGTGAATGGAAGTCTATTCAGCATTAAGAGGTATAATTGGAGTTTGTTTTCTTACCTCTTAATGCTGAATTACTAATTCAGCATTAAGCATTAAGAGGTAATTCATGCGCTGAATGCTTAATTTAACTTATATGAAATTTTATTCCATTTGTACCCCTATTCTTTTGAGTCATTAAACATTGATTTATAAAACACTAATAAGGGTAAAATTGCAACATGCCATGAATTCAGCATTCAAAACTAATTAAAACCAAACACATGTTTCAAAAGTTCCATTCAGCATTAAGCATTCATAATTCAACATTCAAAAGCTAAAAAAACAAACGACCCCTATGTGTATATATATGTATGTGTATAAATGTACATAAAAAAAACTTGTGAGTAATAGTGTGATATTTGGAACACAAACAAGTGAAGAACCCACGATATTATCTTCTTTCCGATAAGTTCAAAAGTTCTATAATCTATAATGTTTTATGTGGCCTCCCTATAGTCGGAAAGTGCAAATTGACCCTTTAATTTTAGATTTGAAATTACAAATTAACTTTCAAAAGTATCCCAAGCACATATCCAGTTTTGATTTGGGTTGTTGTCGCTTTGTTTGTTTTTCTTGTTAGTTGTTTGTGGACTTCTCTGCTTGTATTTTCTTTTTCATTCTATCAATATAAGCATTTTGTTTCCGATCAAAAAAAAAAAAGTGTCCCAAGCGCATCCCAAACATATCCTTGTGTATACGAATTTCAAAAGATCAACAAAAATCAGAATACTCTAAAATGCGTATCCTATGCGTATTGAATGTATCAGGAGTGTCTCCATATCGGATATGTATTGATACAGATTCGAGGCCCTTTCAGAAGTATTCTTGCTTCACAGATAACTACCTGCACATGTATCTTTTTTTTACACAAATTATGTATCATGTCTATCATGTTATCATACGAAGTAGTAAATGTATCATTAGATGCAGCTAAAAAAGATAGTGTGTATCATCTGATTTCTTACGTATCAATATGCATCATGCTATAGAATTGAAATGAGTGGACCGACCTTTAGAACATCATTGATGCCCTCAATAATGTAGTCAAAAATTGCAGTCCTCTCAGATTCAAAGGCACGCCAATGAAGAAGGCATTTATATATCACACAAGCAGCCACTGGCTTACCATCTTTAAATCCTAAATCCTCTTTAATGCACTTCGAGAGGATTTCATAACTCTCCTGCATTAGAACAGCTCATATTCAATTAAAAAGCATAAACAACGTCCCACTTTATTATCAAAGAAACCTTTTCCAAAAGTGGTACAAATATAAATGTTAAAAACTAAAAATACAAATTAGCAACAAGGGGAAGAAGAAAAAAACCTGGTGCCGTTCAACGGTTAATTTTGACCTACGCGAATCAGAAAAACCATGCGAAGGAGGTGCTATCATTTTTGTAGGAGTAGGTGTTTCCTGTATCAAAACAACTATACATGTAAATAAATATATAAATATACATGAACAAAATACATCACTTATGTTCAACAGGAGTGCTAGAGATCAAATCGTACAAACGCAGATTTCCGATCAGCATACGGAAGAGCAAGTGCACCAGAGAACTTCTGTTGAAACAGAAAGTAAGCATTAAAAATAAACAAAATTTGCAACAGTAAAAAAAGGTTAGTTCATCCTACCAGAGCAAAGCAAAATTCAAAATTTTATTTTCCTCAGATGAATGAATGAGAGGGGTCAACAGAACAAGATTGAAAAAATACCATTTTATGCAGGTCTTATATTGTCATATTTAGAATAAGGCTAAAAGACATACATAAACATAAAGTGTAGAGAGTTGGTCTCTACAGGTCCATTTGATTAAAAAAAAAAGTTGGGAACTGATTGAAAACAATAGTAATTTTTATGTGAACTTGGAAAAAGAGATGGATGATTTGGTTAAATGAATGTTGTACTACTTTTGGGGTTTTCCATGAAATAAAATTCTTTGGTGGTGGGTAAGAAAATTTTTCCAAGGAAAATAAGAAAAAGATGGAGAACATCTCACCAAATCACTCAATTTTTTTTTTTAACTTCTCATAAAAATTAGTAGCATTTGTAATCATTTTCCACCTTTTTATCAAACAGACCCTACATCTAGCATGAACAAATGACTGAATTACTACTTACGTCCAAAAATGGCTTGGCAAAACCAGGGCGGTTGCTCTTTGGAGTTGCACTTAATGATTTTTGTCGTAGAACATGATTCTCATCCTCTAAATTCGATAGTTTCTCCTCCAAACTATGAATTAGAAAATATATGACAAAATAAAGACAGTAAGAGCAAAGCATATGAAAGAATTATATAGGTAAAATTACAATAACTACTATTAAAAAAAAAATCACTCTATATAATATCTGCAGCAACAGGAAAATAATGATGGTATAGGCTTTCAAAATTCAGTATGGGAAAGAATAAAAAAAAAAAACCTTCGCAAACTCTGTTGAAGTTGTGAGCACATTTGTTCAACATCCCTCAACTTTTCAACTGTATCACTATTATCTTGTTTCGCCTTGATAAGCTCACACTCCAATAATGATTTCTTCTCCTCCAAGGTATTAAAAGAACCCTGTACAAAACGTTAAATCACAATTTCACAATCAGGAAGAGTAGATTTTCCCAATTCTACGCAAATAATTAATTTGAAAACTTAACTTACAAATTAAAATTCTACATGGTACTTTTAATAAATAACAAATTTAGATACAAAACACATATGTTATGGAAAATTTATAATAAATATTTATCCCAAGGCCGTCTTTTGTTATATTTTTTTGATCAGAAATGAAGCTTCTATTGATACGAAAAATCAAATACAAGCAAATAAGAGACTGCAATTGGACGAGAGATCCAAAGCCAGCCTTAAAACAAAAATAAAAACTAACTGCCTGAATAAACAAGACTTCCACCACCTGATCAAGCCACAAAAATCAGCTAGCCCAACCTACACTATAAATCACCAACTGATCAATTGGCCATCTTTTGTTATATTTTGATTTCATTTTTTCTCATTTCTTTTCAAGCTTGTTTAGAGTGATGTCAAAGCTAGGGTACAGAGCTGCCATAAAATTCAAACAGCTTTCACAGTGGCAGATTCAATGGGTCCTTGATAACACATGTAAACAACAACAAAATCCTGAGATTAAGCGACAATGGGTGGGACTCCAAAGCTGTGAGTAGTGGGACTTATAGAAACCCTTGGAAATATATTTCTCATGGTCTTGAATCATTCTTGGAGCATACAAAACTTGAAGTGGGTGGGGGTTCCACAGTTAGATTTTGGGAGGATAAATGGAGGGGTGAGACAGCCTTTGATTCTTTGTTTCCGCGTCTGTATAGACTCTCCGTGAACAAAGGAGATTCCATTGCTTCTTTAGCCTCTTTAAACTCGAACTGTATTGTGTCTTGGAATTAATCTTTTTCCAGAAACTTGAATGAGAGAGAGTTGGAGGAGTATCTTTCTTTGTTGAGAGTCATTGAGGGTGTTAGATTGTCTCCAGGGAGTGTAGACTATAGGCGATGGTTGTTGAAAGGGGAGGATTTCTCTTGCTCTTCTTTTTAGAAATCTCTTATCGATTCTCCAACGCATCCACAATTTGCTCCTTCAAAAGTCATTTGGGCAACTGGTATTCCCACAAAAGTGAAGGTGTTCTCTTGGTTAGTTGCTCACGGGAGGGTTAATACCTATGATCTATTGCAAAAGAGAAGACCGAATTGTTGTCTCTCCCCATCTTGGTGTGTACTGTGCAAGAGCAATGCAGAATCTTTGAACCACTTGTTGTTACACTGCCCTTATTCATATTTCATATGGAACAAAGCTTGTGCAGAATTTGGGTTTAGTTGGGCCATTCCCAAAGATGGTGCGAGACTTCTTATGTTAGAAATCAATAGCTACAGAGACAAATCTAAGGGCAGGGAGCTATGGAGATGTGTCAAAGTCGCTTCCCTTTGGCTATTATGGAGGGAAAGGAATTATAGAATTTTTGAAGGAAAGATAGAAGAAAAGGAGTGGCTGTGGGAAAGAGTCAAATTCATGGCTTCGTTGTGGGCTTCCAACACCAAGCCTTTCAAAAATTATAGAGTGGAAGACATCAAGAACAATTGGTGAATTGGAGAGCTTGGATTTTTGAATAGTGTTCCACTGTATAATCTGTTCTAAGGGTGCATTGTTGGCTGTGGTTTTTGGCAGGATTATAGTTCTTTTATTTTCTTTTTTTGGGTTATATGTTTTGTTGGTGGACTCCTTGTCCCCTCTATATTTCTACTTTTTAATTCATATTATTAATGGAATCTTGTTTCTTATCAAAAAAAAAAAACTAGACTAGCTATACAATGGATAAAGATCAAACCATAAATTGTAATAAAGGCAGCAATACAAATGTAAAAGGAGAAGTAAGGGTTAAAAAGGTATTGTAGAAGTAAAAAAGAGGATTTTAATTGAATGGCTCCGACCCTTAATTACTTGCCACTAGGGAGATTGTGGGTTCGTTACCCCTACCCTTCCTTCTCCTGTAGTTGTAACAAGGAAGAGGCTTTGACCTTCCCTTTTAGTAGTCAAAAAAAGTATCAGAAAGAAAAATAGAATGTTAGGCCCAATGTCCCAACAGATGTAAAAATTTGAACCATGAATCTACTTCCTTGATTCACTATCTTGACAGGTTTCTGATTTTCTACTTGATTTACTCCTATCTACTTCTACATTTGCATGATACCAGACCAAATTGATAAACCTGCATCCCAAAATGCATAGGCAACATATTAATCATCTAATTGAAGGGCAAAGAGGAAATACAAGTGGTTAAACTCACAACAACATTAAGACATAGGTGAATCTGAGATAGTTGACAGATGAATTGTTACATGGTGTTTTATTATTGTACGTCCACAGTTAATTAAACGAATCACACCTTTGTTAGTACTTCCGTTGCAGGTCTGCAGTTTCCAATCAAAAGGGAATTTAAGCTTGTGATTAATTTGGACATTCTTTTAAGAGAAATTAACTTTTTCCATAAGATACCATCTTTCCGTTGTTCATGTTCCAAATCAATAATTTTTTCTCTAGTCAACAACCCCATGAATTTCTCATTTAAATCTTCCGAACACTCCATGAGTTAGAATTGAATTGCTTATAAATGCACATATTTACAATTCATTAATCGAAAGTGAAATTATTTTAAAATTAGGCAATTTACGCAACCAAACTGGCCCTAAATGGTTATACAATCAAACAGGGATATTTGAGGCGGGACAAAATGGTCACCCAGCCAATTGGTCATAAAGAGAAAAGTTTACCAAACAGTAAGTAAGTCACCTTCAAAATTGCATTTTCATGTTTAAGTTCAGCCATCAAGCCAACTTCTCTTTCTAAAGCTGATTTTTCCTTCAGTGACAATTCTAACTGATTCCACAGCACAGCATTCTTGTTGCACTCGTTAACTGTGGCCAGTTTAGATGCATCTAACTCGAGGGTTAATGATTCAATCGTCTTTTGAAGTTTTGAAATATCAACCAACTTAGCCTCTTCATTGGACACCTGCAGTCCACATAATTGGTGTCACACAATGGACATCGATGATGCAACTTGAGAAGTAAAAAATAATGCAGTAAAACAATACAATGAATGACCTGATACACAGTACAATAAGTATCACAAATGGAGTGAACAATGAAGCTCTCTATGTGTGTGGGGGGGTTTGGACTTGTTTCCATTACCCAACACAAAAGTAAGGAGGAAAACCAAATGGATGAAAGAAAGAAAAATGAGACTTATATCCACAGGATTCTGGCTTTCTAAGACAAACAAGCCAAGGATCCGCAATATGGGAAGGTAGAATCAACCAACCATCTAAATGGAGAATTTATCATCCGACCCAGGCACTCCCTATTTTTTGGATGTATATTTGTTTCTCTTTTTACCCCCATTTTACGTTGTGCATTTGTTGTTGAACTTGTTTCTCGGAAAACAATCTTAAAGTCCCAAAAAAATAAACACGAGCTTTCCATGCAAAACTTACCCCTGAGAAATTACCTGTCATTCCCCTGAGAAAATAAAAATAATCTATGCTCAAATAAAACATCTCAAACTTTCAAAACAAAAATTGGCCAAAATTTTGGTTGACAAAGCTCCTTACAGACTTCAGTAATGTTTCTTGTGATACAATAAAGGCCAACAGCAAAAGCCAAGAAATCAAGCTCCATATTCATCAAGTGATCCCCCAGAGGTATTGTAGACTTTGTAGTCCAAGTTAGACAAATAAAACAATTACCCTTATTTTTTTCTCTAGTTGCAACCTCCAGGTAAGATCCTCCAACTGCCTCTCGAGCTTTGTTTTGGCTAGGCGCAAGGCACCAGTCTCGTTCGCCTCCTGTAGAAAAACAAATAGAAAAAAGAACGATACTTAAATACTCCGAGAAAACGATTGAATAAATAGTTTCCTCTTTAAAGAAAAAGCATGAAAATATTCCAAAAAGTAACAATAATAAAATACGTGTGTTGAGGAAAAAATAAAAAACTACATTTGCCATGGGACATCTTAAATGAAAGCGATATTTTATCCTACAGATGATCTCATTTCTTGCTCTCTCCATCACATTTAACTAAAACCACTTTACATATAATTAAAATAAAAAATACACAATTACAAAGTATACGTGAAGCTAAGACAATAACACGAAAATTTTGAATACCACTGTAAGCAGTCCAAAAATGAAGAACCTATCAATCAACATTGTCTTTCATGCTTATTTGATGTTTGTTGATTTTATTATATGGTTATGCATTTTTTTCTTAACTTTGGTGCTTCTGTTAAAATTTATTTAGGCTGTTCATCTTTGATATTCTCCATTATTGGATTCAAGGGACAAGCAACAAGATTTGGAACTTCATTAGAGCACTTAGACATCATCAAGCTTAGTTCAAGACCATCAGTTGCCTCCTTCTCAACTTTTTTCCCTGGAGGACAAATAATTACAAGATCGTTGCCTTTAACTTCATTCTCATTTGAATACTCACGGCAGCAGTTTGGAATTATATCTGCTCTTTCTGATTCTCATTGCAGTTATCTTGAGGTTTCTCCACACGTCTGCTGCCTAACAAATTGTAGGTAGATTGCTTTACTCTAGCTTCCACTTTGTCCAATCTGTCATGCATCATATCAAGCTGCTCAATTATTCGAAATAGTATTTCATCACGCTCATATTCAGACAATCTTCCCCGAAACATCTCCTTGGTTGGGAGAACATGATTCCAACCTCATCCTCTGATACTAACATTAACGTAGGAGTGTAGGACAAGGAGGGAAATGGTTTGGTAGTATTAGGGCTGCAGGAATAAGGGAAATTGAGAAGAAAGGAGGATAAATTTACCAGCAATGAACTAGTAAATTCCAGGAATCACACTCAGAATACCTAGGCATCACACCTAGGGCTAAGATTGCATCGCACAACCTTAAAGATAAAGCAAATAATGCAGGAAATTTTCTGTAAATTCATTCATATCCAAAAGAGAAGATTACAAGCCCATATATAGATTTTGTGATGACCTTTGGACTCCCCCCACAATGGTAAAACATTTAAGTCTTCTACCCTTTCCAAAACATTTAATGACATACAATATAACTACTTAGATAATTCCTAGATATCTAACTAACCAGATAAGATTCTTGACTTCTAGCTATTCTTGATTTAATAAAGTAATTCTTTTAAAGCAACACTACAGCTTGCAAGCACCAGGGAGAATTCTAATGGTGCACAAGTTTTATAACTACCATTTCTAGAAAGTCATAATTCCTTTCAGTTCGGTTTCGGAAAACTTTTGGGCTTATGTTTATTATTCTAAATGTATATTTGATTGGGAATATTGAGTTAGCATGGATAATATTATCGTCTTAATATTTGTCAAACTTTCACAAAAAGAATCCGTAATATAATACAAAGACGTCTGCATTTATCCATAAATTATGACAGCAATATCTATTATCTAATTGCAACATGTTCATCAACATATTTCTGAAATTGGAGTTAGGATATGTGCAAGGATATACTAATAAGATTTTAGTTGCAATATAACATTTTCCCTTACATTTGAAACCTGATGCCCACTACCCTGCAAACCGCAACTGTATTCGAATATCTTGGAAGTCGGATTCAAAAGTTACAATGAATATACAAACAGATCTAAATGAACCATACAGAGACTACAATATATGAACCACTACACTGCAAAGCAAAACTGATTATAATATTTTAAAGTACCAGATCTAAATGAGCCATATAGAGGAGATTACAATATATATACATAAAAATAAAGCACAAACAAAAAAAGGGGACCATTCTACACAATCTACGCGTTAATAATGCTATATTTACCTTTTTAAGCCTCCGGAACTCTCTTTTTGCCAATTTTTGCCTCCAGCGACATTGTATTGCTATAATATTAGACTGACGATGACGGAAAGCAGAGCGGACCTTGCACATCTTCCATTGAGCCTATGAGAATAAAATACAATGCAAGAAATTATGACAAGAATATTATTTCTCATAACTGTGGCCAATAAATTCAAATACTTTAATTACACATCTTTCACCCCTAAATATATAATACTATCCTGGTGCTTAACTGTTTCTGTGATACTAATCAAATTTGCTCAAAACAAATTAGTTGTGCCTCTAATCTTTATTTTATTTTTTAACAACTCAGGATGCACACATTATGGGAGGTAGCCCCAAGAGAACACAAACTGTGGACCTCGCAAACAGCTTGACCTCTATGTATATGAGGTTCCCATCCCACTAGGCTAAATCCCCCTGGGGTTTGGTAAACAAATATATTTTAAAAGATTTAAATGATATTTAGATATATCGTATATGTCTATTATACATTTACAATTTACATGTATAAATTAGCTTTTTGGATTGCATGAAGATTGCAACGTTTGCTAGAGGGAGATTAAAAGGTGTGGGACTTCTGAGGGAAAAGACCTAGTTTGGAGTAAGTAGGTCCCACGTTGGAGTGACAGTTGTACGTGGGAAAAGTCACCTGAAGAGTTCCATACAAGAGATGGGGAGAAAATGCAGCAGCAGATAGCAATGGACATTTATGGCCTTGGGGGAACTCATTAAAAAGACCCTTCTACGGTTGCCCTAGCATGGAATTCTAGAAGTGAGACAACCGGGGTAAGATAATTTGACAAAAGGTGCATTATTGATTGTTAGGTTGTACAGGTCTTGGCATCATTGTTGCATCAGGGTGCGATGAAAGTTCAGATTTTTAATGTGAAATCATACTCAACCCCCCCCCCCCCAATCCCCCACTGCGGGTGGGTGTCTTTCGATTATGTGACTTTGGGGATTGGTGAGTTTAATTTTTTTTTTATCAGAAACGAAATCTTATATTGATAAGAAAAATCAATACAAGAAATAAAGCAGATTGGCATTGAGGGTGATCTTCGTTTCACTGTGGGGTTTTGTCCCATGTTAATGCCCTCTATTGGCGGTATTTCATCCTCATTCTTATTAAGCAGCTCAAAGGTAGATCAATAAGTAATATCTATGAAACACGGATGCGGGTGAGGGATTCGAGTGCGACGCGATTCGGGTGCGGAGATTTGAGAATTTTCAAAAAAAAACAGGGTGCGGGTGCAGCAGGTAATAAAATAATAATATAAATTTATATTAGTTGATTAGATTGCATGTTTAAGAATTACCTATAATCAACAATGAAATAAGATATTTTTGGATATTTTGTGGGGTAATGTGAGAAGAGTAGAAGACTAAGAAAGTAACATGATCTTTTTGGATGCCGCACCCGCACCCAATTCGCACCCAGCTGGATTCGCTGACCCTTTAGAAGAATCCGTGCTTCATAGAGTAATATTAAAGGGTCTGTTTGATATATGTATATATATAAACGAATTGGAAATGATTTCAAAAACAATAAATTTCTATGAGAAGTTGGAGAAAGTTTGCACCAAAAAAAGAAAAAGTTACTGGAGAAAGAGGTCAATGATTTTATCACACAAAATTGCATATCTCTTCTCCATCTTCTCGTAAATTTGCGTTTTCAATCATTTTCCAACCTTGTTTTATCAAACACACGGTAAGAGCTGGGGAAATGTTTATTTCGAAGGGGGACGGGCCATGCAGAAGCCTAGAGTGGAAGAGCCACCTCATTGCAAGAACACTATATTTTGTCTACAATGTGTGATTTGTAAAATTTCAGTCCTTTCCAATTATGGATTCAGAGAGGAACTTTTTTATGTTTAGAAAATTGTAAATAAATGGTAAACATGTCAAAGAGGAAGACGAGGATCTAGAGTGCAATTAACTATGATTTACGCAAGTGAGGTTATGGGGGAACAATTGAGGCAAAAAACTTAAACTAGTGCTATCACTGAAACTTTGCATATTGTTTAGAATGTGGGGATTGCTAACAAACCAAAGAGAACTTTTGTAAAATCAATGCTTCAAATGTGGAACCGAGGTTTGTTTAAATGAGACCAAGATCTGAGCTATGTCTTAGAAGATTGTCCATGGTATTTTCCAGTAAAAGGCTAGCAAAGAGGGGCAGCTTGGATGTTCATGTTCTCTCTGGTGGCATTACTATCTTGTAGGCAGTAAAGTGGCTGTCTCCACGTATAGTTTTCAGAGTGTTAACAATTTCTCATGTTTATTCAGGAATATCAATGAGGGCTTATATTGATGATTCCCGGGAGTATAAAGACCAAATAGCAAATATAAATCAAAGGGAGCTTTGGAAGGAATAGCAACTTCAATGTGCTAAGAATGAGATTCCCCTCCTAAACAAGAAGAGGCTTGAGAACCGAGTTACGCCAGATTTTTCATAATTTTATTTACGAGGAATTGATTGAGCTTGTATTCGGGGTGCAGATTCAATTGACTAGATATTGTGAGTACCAGAAAAATAAAACCTAGATTAGAAAGCCAACAAAAAAAAAATCACCTGAATAAGAGTGGCGGCTCTATGTTCCTTTTGGTGCAAATATCTTTGCCGAGTTGAGAAACCACGGATGCTAGCTTGAAGGAGTACAATGGACGCTTTGAGTTGCAAATAAGAATGCCTTACTAGCCATCTTCGGCCAAATTTCTGTATGGAAATGGCCGCTGCTGCCTCTCGTATTGCAGCATACATATTACGACCAAGATGACCTGCAAGTTTTCAAGTACCATTAACTGCTAGATCAATGAAACATGAAGGTACGCATACAGAAAAATGCCCAGGTAATCAGCTCATAAACAATCAAATTGCAATTCTATTAAAGCGCACACAAAATAAAGGGTACATGATTAATTGTTTCACTAATAAAAATGTGAGAAATATTAGAACTGTTATTCATGATCATAATATGAATGAGATCATGATGTCACTTCCAAAACAAAGTGGCCACTGCCTTGATAAAATGGTAAAGTGCTAGCCTTTGCCAAGCACTTGGAAAAATACCAAGATAATGGAAGATAATATAATGCAAAAAAGCATAAATTTAACAGTTTGAACCAAAGGGCTTTTTTTTTTAACTTTGCCCCCCATTTTTTATGTGAAATTAGACTTACCCCCTAGTTTTCATAATCGTCAAACTTTGCCACCACATGTTGGGGGATCTCAAAGAATTATATAAAAAGGGGAGGTTGAGTCAAAGGATTACATTTAAAAAATTAGGCATTGCCCCTCATGCAATGGGCAAAGTCTAATGGCTAAGAAAACAAGGGGTAATTTTAATTTTGCATTAAGAACAGGAGCCAAAGTCAAAAGGCCCTAAACCAGGTTATATCAAGTGGAGAGCACCTCTGCAGTATGCTTGTAGAGAAATTGAAGCTGCCAGTTTTGAGATAAAATCCCTCCGTGCAATAAAAGTCCGAAGCCGACCCTGAATACGCTTTGCAGCAGAGTCCAAAACCTCAGCACGCCTGGAGTCTAAAACACCAATTTGACCTGCCCTAAGGAAAACTTTGGTCTTTCCCAACTGAAAAAGAAAAGATGATAATGGAAAGAACAATGAGAAAATACATTAGGAAAAAGGAAAAATTACAGGTCCGTTTGATAAAAAATTGGAAAATAATTGAACACTACTAAATTGTATGAGAAGTTGGAAACGAAGATGAGTTGAGTGATTTAGTAGAATGTCTCCATCTTTTTCTTATTATCCATGGAAAAATTGCTTACCTACCATCCAAAGAGTTTTATTTCATGGAAAACCGAAAAAGTAACAGAATATTTCACCACATTGTTCGTCTCTATGTCCAACTTCTCATCAAACTTAGTATAGATTCAATCATTTCCAACATTTTTTTCAAACTAACCCTACAACTAACAATATTGCCACTTCAACAAATGCAGAATGCAGCATTCAACAAATTGCGCAATTAAAATATAAAGTGAAGTCAAATAATACATATTTACCGACAAACACATTGCACAATTTTCTGAAAGCATACCTGGAAATTCTCAAGCTTTAACTTATGCAGTATCTTCTCTGCAATTACTTTTTCGTCATAACTGTGAACACATCAAACACGGAGGAAATAAAACTTCAGTGTGCTAATTAAAAAAGGAATCATGATAATAAGTTTATTTAGTACATATAAAGAACGTTTGTTTATCAGACCAATGAGAAACATTATAGAAAGATGACAAGTCATCCTCATTAAAAAATATAACTACAAAATTACCAACATATATACTAGCTGTAACCCATGCCAAAGGCACCATGGATCTAATTTACCGTTGTACATCTTTCATCACAGCTCGTAAAAAGTTATCATCTCAACCCTTAAAAAGCATCTTTCATCTCAACTCTCCAATCTTTTAACAATTATACAATTGTAGGATTCAAAAACCATTCTCCGTTATTATGTGTGTGCGCGCGCGCACAAGTGTGTGGTAGTTCAGGAAAGCAAAGCTTGCCAATCTTGCTTGAAACTCCCCTAATGCACCCCCTGCATAACACTATAAGGATACAAGATAGACCACTCTATCTCATTAAGTCTAAATAGAAGAATGATTATCTCTCAATTTCTGTCCATACCACCCAAAGAACCGCTAACAAGCTAACATCCTCCACTTGGGCCCTAAGTTATACCCACTAAGTGCTTCAACAATAGAACCTCAATGGAGAATGGGATAATACAATCCTTAAAATTGTTTATGTATCACTGAGTTATTACCTTCCAATGATTTAGAGTATGTAAGATAGGTCTCATTGAGTCCAATATTAGAAAAAGAAAGCAGCCAACCACTCAACCGTCATTAGGCTTATAAGGGGTCACTCGACAGTTGAAAAAAACTATGTTAATCAAGTGGATTCTCATGGGATCCTTTAAGAGTATTGGCTTGGAGGTTTAAACATAAGGACTCCATGGGCAAATTCAAATCATTTTCAATACAAAAGAGAGACACTGCTCACCTCCCTCGGTCGATTCTCCGATCCATCTTGAATAACACCTCCAGAGAACCAGGCGGTTTATCTCTCCTTGGAAGAGTTAGTAACACCGGATCTTGTGTCGCTACTCCCGAGTGTTCGCACTGTAAACGAGATTGTGGAGCTGGGTCAAGCGTGGGCGGATCCACCCCTCCCTGGGTACCTACAGCCCATCTTCTCGACCATACCAATACTAAACCAGCAAAGGGATTTGATTGCAAGTTTGACCCTTGTCAGCACGCTATCCTAGTCCTACAACCCCTGAAAGAGGCACTAGTTGCCTCTGGGCTCCACAACAGAGGTACCTTCCTCATTAATGAAGCATATAATGCAAATGTGCACTCCAAGAGACTATACAAGAAACAGCGCATTTAAAAGAAAAACTCCTGGCTTTAACTGACCAATACCATTACACTCCTTTTAAGGAATATCACTTCCTTGTCCAGTTGTTGAGCATTCAAATCTCTTTGAACCCTACTAGCAGCTATATCCTTAAAGGATACTTTCATCAGTTAATAACTGAAACATCTATTTATAAGACACAAAAACATCAAATTTTCAAATCAATGATTCGCATTTGTTTGCAATAAAGCAGATCAATTTTGGACCCTTAGATGTATTTTCAAAACATCAAATCGTAAAAGTCAACATTTTTTTTCTTATTCCACCCAATCTACTCTCTCACTCTTACCTTTCTCTCATCAACTTTTTTTTTAAAAAAGTTTAAAATACATTAACTTTATATACAATTATCAGAATTTACTAAAATTCATATATTTGAAACATACTCCTCGAGGTCTATAAAATAAGATCCATTGCGACTACAAAATTATATATAAAAGAAAATTCAAGAAAATTATTGTAACTGCGGTGGCAAGAACTAGGATGGGGGCATCGTTCCTAGTCTTGAGGGACCAACCATAAGTGCCCTTGGACAGACAGTAACAGTACTTGACTTCATCTAAACCTAAGTCTATACCATGTATTTTGTTTAGGGTGTCTATACCCCCAATTATTCGGATTATGCATGGGCTTAGCTGCCCCAATGTAAGACGAGGACACCTAAAAAAATCTACGAGAAGAGGTCACAAGGGCAGCCGAAGACCTGCCTCTCTAAAAAATGAAGTATGAATGGGTTAATCTTTCGGTCCTAACTTGTTCTTCTACAAAGGGATTCTCGTCGAACCTAACAGGCCTCCAACAAAGCCCTTTGGGTATGTACTTAGAGGTGAACTCAGCAATTTGAACGTTGGTAACTGGAGCATTTCTACCCATAATGGAAGATTTTAGAAAACCTAAGGCTGTTTATGTGCTAAAAGGAACAAAAATTGAAGAACGATGAAGAACAAAGGGTGAACACCGAAAAAATAAAAAAACTAAACTAAACTGAGAAAACCCAGAAAAGTTTCAAAAACTTACTTGTTCTAGAGTTTCTTTTTTTTTATCAGAAACAAAATGCTTTTATTAAAAACTAATTAAAGCGATACAATATAGATTACATCTTTAGTGAACCAGTAGTCCACCAAAGCCCCTCAAGAAATACCAAAAGGCTACAAAATACCAAGTTTTACAAAAAACCAAACAACAATCAAAAGATGAAGCCATAAACAGGGCTACTACTAGATAGCTGCGTTCCAATTCCCACATAAATCTGAGACTGATAAGGATCCGAACAGGTTCGAAGAGATGGCCCAAAATGATGCTAACTATTTGATTTTAAACCATACTTCACCGGCTTCGCAATATTTATCTTCAAATATTCTAGCGTTAATTTCTTGCCAAATTCCCCAAGCTAATGCCAAACAACAGCATCTCCATAACAATTTTGATTTCTTCTTATTTCCACTAAACTGCCAATCCAAGCCTAATAAATCATGCCATGAGCTAGGCAAGGCTCCAATAACTTCAAATTCCTCCCTCGCCTTACTCCACATATAAATGGAGAAATTGCAGTGAACTAACATATGATCGATATTCTCACCTCCCTTTTTGCAAAGAGTACGCCAAGAAGGAGAAATGACCAAATTTGGCCTATTTTTTTGGAGTAAGTCGCAAGTATTAACTTTTTTCCAAGAGGCCAGCCAAGCAAAAACTTTCACCTTCGGAGGAATACCAACTTTCCAAATAAAATTATGAGGCACAAAGATAAGATCCAATGGCGAATTGATGAGCAAGTGAAAGAACGATTTGCAAGAGAATATACCCGACTTTTCCCCCATCCACATTCTATAGTCTTTTTCGAATCTAAAGACTTGGAATGAGAGATGTCTGGAGAAAGGAAGAATGCTTTGATGATTCCGGCGAGATATGAGTTTTCCATCAACAAGAATTCAGAGTGCAAGAGTTTGGCTGGAGAGAAAGATTGAAAGTGAAAATAAGAAATAAATGAATGGCTTATATAGTCTCCCTACTCTCTCTCCTCAAACGGTAGTGTTGCCTTCGAAACAGGCAGCAAATGATGGAAGGCATTAAATGTGTGGGCCCCAAACAAAATCCCGCCCATTTTCGATGGCACGTCCATCCAATCAGAACAGTGATAGTCGGCCTAGTCCACAGCCACAGCTGTTAGGCATATATCTTCTTAGAGAAATCACTGCCGTCTGAAATTCTTAGATCAGTGATAACTACATGTACAATTCCTCCCTCGCCCAATAGATGTCCCGCCAAGTAGAATGTTATTATCTCTTCAAGCCAAGCATCCAATCCTAGCAGATAAGCCGAGATCAGATGTAGATGCTCGGGGGCAATTGTGGGAGGTAAAAATTGTTCATGGGCTTTTGGCCAAGCCCACCTCGAGAAATCCAAGTCGTGGTCAGCCTATAGCCCAGGATCCATAGGCCCGTCTCCATTACAAACAAGATATTGCCCAGCGGGGGAAGATATTTATTGTATAACAACCGACCACAATTCGGCTACCACAGCTAGCCGATCAACGTGTGTAAACTCAATGATGACCGACCAATACTAGTCGGCCAACAGATAAGGGATAGCTAAGTTAGAGGATAAGTGATGGGGAATAACCATTTATACAAGTATGAATAGGGTTAGGGATAACTGTTATCTTATAGTAACGCCCAAATTTACCTTTATAGTAATTTACATATCTCACCAGCCCTAATGTAACCCTATTCTATACATATAAATAGGAAGGGAAAACCCACAGCTAGGCATTCAATTCTCTTTTCTCTACACTCACTCCCACACATTCTCCATATTCCTTTCTAGCAAAACCCTAAACTCTCTACAATTTTATTTTTTTGACAAAAAACAAGCTTATATTGATAGAATAATCAAGTACATGCAAAGGAGAACTGGAAGTGGATGAGGAATCCACTACCCAACAAACTAAGGCAAAAAAAGATACAAAGAAAAGCATCCTTCCGCACTAAAGAAAGCAGCCCCATGACAAAAGCCACAAACTAATTGACTATCCCCAACTAAAGTAAGCAAAAAGCATCACCAAATTAAGAACTCAGATAATAAACTCTCTGCCTATCCTAGACCATAGCAGCTACCCAATCTCAAAAATAGACATGAACCCAAAACTATTTGAACTATAAGCCCACAAAGAAGCCAATGCTTCGATTCTGACCCAAATCTTCTCGATATCTTCCTCCTTGTTCTCAAAAATTCTACTATTCCTTTCCTTCCAAATACACCAAAGCATGGCCTTACATCATCTCCTCAACATAAAAGATTTAGCTTTGTCTCCCCTGAATGTCCATCTGATTGCTAAAAGGTCGTACCATGATCTTGGAAATACTGCATGAATCCCAAATTCCTTACAAATATTGCCCCAAACTAAACTGATAAATGGGCAGTGAATTGCTAGATGATCAACACTTTCAAATTCCCTCTTACACATAATGCAACAAGAAGGAGAAATCATCAAATACAGTCTTCTGATTTGCAACAAATCTGCTGTATTGACTCTTCTCAACGATGCAAACCAAGAAAGGACTCTAACTTTGGATAGAATACCTAATTTCCAAACTATCTTAAAAGGAGTGAATTTAGTACCTTCATTAAAACACGTTAGAAATTTAAAAAAAGACTTTGTTGTGAACATTCCCGATTTATCTCCCGACCACAGTTTGATATCATCACCAAGCCTGGAAATTTCCAGATTATGAATCATCCCCATCAAAGCCATGTACTCTCCCTCCTCCTCCCTTACATTCCTTCTCAACACAATGTCCCAAGAAAAACTTGAATCTAAGACCTAATTTGTATTATCTGCCACTTTCGCTTTCCACTCATGAGTAATCTGAAGCAAAACTGGAAACCGAGCTTGCATTGTCTCATTTCCGAGCCATAAATCTGACCAAAACCTAACCTTAGAACCGCTCCCCAACCTATATCTTATATTCTTCCCGAAATTTTTGAAACCTTGTGCAATTGCTTTCCACAGGTTCCGATACGTACCCCTTCTCACCTTCGCCGAATCCCAGCCATTGTCACTCAACCCGTACTTGTTCTTTATTATTCAGTGCCACAGAAACTCTCTACAATTGTATTATCCTTTTTAAGCTTTCAGGCTAATATATCTAACACACCCACACAAGGGAGGATGTACTGGTGGATTGGGAATTAAAACCACCGGAGGAACATACCCATAAACAAATCTGGTCTTCCTTCTACTTTTCCTTGCTATTCATAAACTGGTTAATGGTGTTCATCTTCATCACTAATATTTTTTGGTTACCTAACGATCAAATTCGGCTTCTCTTCAAATTAGACTTGGCTAGCTTTTAGCCACCCACAATAACCTTACTTTTTTTCTCTTTAAACCCACTTTCTCCCAATATAACTTAGATTCAACCATTTTACTCAATTTTATCGATTTCAATTTAAATGGGTGTCAAACACATCTCCGGCCTAACTCTTCATTTAATTAAAAAAAATGAAAAAAAAAACATATTTGTTTATCTTTTACAAACTTAAATATTTTAGTTAAAAATAAAAAGCACGCAAGTTTTTAAACGTTGTTATTACCAATTATATTATATGTTTACAATTTAAATTTTGGAATATGTAATGTTGTACTAATAATAGAGTAAATCCATTCTTCTAAAAATCGTTTTTATTTATTTATTTTTGCATTTCATTGACAATAATTAATAATGTGTATGAAACACGAGCACAGAGTTTTGGTATGCATAGAAAATTATTAAAAATACCCTTTTCGCACCGAAAATTGTTATAAAATATAACTTAATATGGGATTTGAACTCATGAACTTGTACCTAAAATGCTCATTTATTTACCGCTACACCAAGTGTCATATATTTTTATTAAAAAGAATTACTATCTTTTTGCACAGAGTGTTACCATAGGCTAGTAACAAACAACTCTTTCATAAATCACATGTAGACATGGCAGTCAAGTATTAGTGTCAAAATGGCCGGACCTGACCCTAACGGGGCGAGTTTGGGGCATTTTTTTTTACCAGGTTGAGGCGGGTCGTTTAGGGTGAAGACGGGTTTGGTTCAATCGTATAATAAAGCGGCGGGTTCGGATTTTTTAATTTAAAATCCACCACAATCGGGTCGGATATATCTTTAAGGGGGTCACGGACGGTAAAAAGCCCCCCAAGCCCGACCCATGGCCATTCCTATCTATGATACCTCATTTATGCAAACTCAGTAAAGCCTGACCCATTGCCATCCCAAAGATAACAATCTTTGATTCAATATTTGGCAATTTAGTGATAAATTTTTGCATCTACAATTTTCTTAATGTATATTTTGGCAACTGTTCACGCCCTAAGTAGTTTTTTTTTTTTGTACTTACAGTTTTCTAACTATCAATATTTTTTTTTATTTTGTCATGCCATTCAGCACAGGCAATATCTAGTCTGTTAATATATCACTAAGCACTTGTACCAAGTTCCAATAGCACCATTAGAATTTCTTGAAGTATGTCACTGCTATAACGAAGGATCTCGCCACTGTACACATGACCCGCCTCATGCTTAAACATGAAAGGAATTGGGTGCAGGATTAAAGAATATGAAAACCCCCTCCACCAAAATATGAACAAGTTTGTATTTTAAATATAACATAAATTACTAAATTAGGCACCACGAATGCCATACCAAATGCTGCTTCCACCATGCTACTTGACCCAAAAAAACTAGTACCATGCATGTTAATTTAAATGTAGGAAGGGTGTTCAACCCATTTCCCAAATAAAATGTTAGGAACCATCTCTCCCAAAAGCTTAAGCTATTAGGTAGTGAGCCAACAATGTATATCATACTCTTCAACACACCCCCTCACATGCGACCCCCACTCGCACGTGGAGAGACAAACGAAACCAAAGTTGCACTTCGTGCACAAACAACAACATGCATACTTCACAAACACAAAGGGGGAAACAAATGCAAATGAGAGGATTCAAACCCGAGACCTTGCAAAACCTGAATTCTAATATCACGTTAGGAACCATCTCTCCCAAAAGCTTAAGCTATTAGGTAGTGGGCCAACAATGTATATCATACTCTTCAACATGAAAAATGCGAAGTTCTTAACGTTTGACCATGATGAGGCATTAATGAACACAATTAGCCTTTCTGAAAAATGGGGAAAAAAGAAAAATGGGGAAAAAGAACTAAAAAACAAAATAATTGTAAATGAGGGATGAGTATGAGGGAGTTTCTGAGAGTGTGTGAGAAGGGGGGATTATAATTCTCTTGACGGACTACCAAACTTAAAATAAGCGCATTTTTGTCAAAGATTAATATCAAGCCACTAAATAGGGAAAAAAATTTGAAGTACACCAAGGATAAATAACAACTACCTAGAAGGAATGGAATGTTCACGGATTAGGAAACCAACCTTCCATCCATAATTTCCATGACAATTAGTCCAAACCGATCTACAAACTCGTGATAAGTTTTGCGGGTCGGATAACCTGCCAGACTTATGCGAACAGCCTCCAAAACACCCTGTGCAATATCATATAACTGCTATGTGAGACTGTATTACACACAACACAAACATCAAATTATCATAAATAAATAAGTAAAATAAACATGCTTTACTGAACCTACAACCATTGTTTTATCAACATACACAAAGTACTTGTATTTACTGGCTGGGATATGCATAATTGACCAACAATTACAGTACATGCTTGAGAAAATTTCCAAGCCAGTGAAAGTCGCAATAAACTTTAGCTAGAATATATAAACATATAATAAAACTATAATCCTGCAGGGCTCTTTATTGATTGCTTGGTCTAATAAGGCTAGGTTAGGACCAGTAGTAGACTAAAACAAAACAATGCACGAGTCATTTGAGTTTCCTAGTGCATATACGACATGTGAGTCGGTATAATTTCTTCTTTCCAAGGACATTTTGAAGGATAGTATCAAAAGCAAGATTTAAATTTTAGGCAGATGACGAGGCAAGAGAAACAATCCTTGCCACCCATAGTTTAATATAACTATTATAATCATAATGAAACAATGCAAAAGGAAATCAAAAGCAATCCGCATAACTGGAAGCTAAAATATATACATAGCAACTTAAACGGAGTTGCATGACAATATGAAGTCATTTATGTTAGTAAATATCAACATGAAATCTTGGTTAGTAGATAAGATAAAAGGAAAGTTAGAAATTTCAATGGCACCTACCCCACAACGCAACTGATGTAAGACACTCTGATTCTCAAATTTTTGAGGCCGGTTCAAAGAGTTTGGCTTCACACAGCGAATATAATGAGGCTCGGTTGAACTGAGAGTCTCCATGAGAGCTTGAAGTTGTTGCTACAAGCAAAAGTAAAAGAGCAGCCACATCTTGAACATGCTGTTATGCTAATATAAGAATAAATGAACTACCGTTGCAAATCCACAATTCAATGTTACAGGTAAAACAGTAAAAGACAAATGCAAATAGAAAAATGTTTTAATAATCAATGTAAATGCTGAATTTGATAATAAAGCTAAGCAACTATGATTCTGAGACATCTGGGGCTACAGGCCATCGCTTGAAACAATTGAGTGGTCTCCTAGGCCTCTGGCCCTCACCTCCCACTTGGGAGATATTGGGGTGGTTGATAGCCGTCCTCCGTGTCCCACTTGAAAAGGTTATAACAAGGAGACATCCTTTTTGACAAATTAAAGAGAATAGTGGCATATTATTCGACAATATTAATCACAATATATACATATATACATGCGTGTGTGTGAAGACACACTTAGATACTATTTAAAGACTCTATAGATGCTGTAAACTCTATGTATATTCAAACGATCAAACTCACGTTTTGGTCCCTACTTCGGTACTTCTACACTACAGACCTGATTTCCTAAACAGTCCAATTTTCAATCAAGAAATTTTGTCCCCCAGTCAAGCAATCACCCCAATAGATTCATGATCATAGGATGTCTCATGTAAGAACTTGTTCGATTTCAACCCCAGCCACTTAACTTTCTTCTCCTTCCCTATTTTCCCTCTTCACAAAGCACACAACTCATTTACAATACTTAATCTAAAAGAGAAGAAATTACAGAGGAAGTGATGTACCTTAAATCGAGAAGCCACCGAAGAAAACTTGTATGATGATCTTGAAGATTCCTCTGGTAGAGAGGGAAAAAGACCAGAAACAAAAGGGCACTTTGAAGAAGACAACAAATTGCAGTGTTCAACAACAATATAATCGCGATTTTTATCTAAGAAACTATCTGTCTGATATGTGACCTGCAGAAGAATTGCTGATATTTAAGATAATTATAAATGCTCTCTCAATCAAAACATCATTCGTTTGATAATATGCCTGTAATTAATTACATGCCTTGCCAGCATAGTGCGACATGATAAAATCTGTTTCTGAAAATTTTGCCTTTTCCAATCTTGGGTGAGCCCGAAAATTCTGGAAGAGCTTGTTTGAGAATGTTTTATGTGTTGATTTGGGAAACATGCTGCAAGAATAAGAAAATCAGGATTAGAAAGAGCTACAACCAAACAGTTCAAAGAACAGCATGCACCCAGTAACAGTAGAGAACTTATGCTGTACCAAGCTTCATCCAAAAGAGCAATTATCCCGATAGGCTTCTGCAAAACCATGTAAAACAAAATGAAGAGCAAAAATAAAATAACTCGTATATAAAATTGAAAAAATCAATAAGTAAAAAAACTTAAATAATGCAGTAACAACTTCATTGGTTTTTTATACTCCTGATAACTAAATATCAATTTCAGACCCTTTTTGACAATCAGTTTCTCTTATTGCATTCCTAAAAAGTGCAAGATTAAGCAATTACAACCCCGGTACCATGTGAGAAATATATGCGATAAAACTAT
Source organism: Lonicera japonica (assembly GCA_021464415.1). Classification (NCBI taxonomy): domain Eukaryota; kingdom Viridiplantae; phylum Streptophyta; class Magnoliopsida; order Dipsacales; family Caprifoliaceae; genus Lonicera; species Lonicera japonica. The sequence goes on from CM038469.1 coordinate 25,119,020, forward strand.
CAAAGAAATATCAAAAGCAGTAAATGTTAAATGTTACTCGTGTCTGAATCTTCACAAGTGACAGTGGCACATAAGGCAAATTCACATACTCAAAATTATGAAAATCAGAATGTGTAGATAGATTCAACCTATTAAAAGGCTAAAGCTAGCCAACACAAGTAAACTCCCTAATAAAGAATCTGTATAGAGATTTTAAGTCCTTGCAAGAGACTCTTGTGCCTTAATTTTTTTCATCCAGCTATATGAAAGTTAATTGTTTACCGGTCATTCAGTCAATAATAAGAATGTGCAATGCCAAATCCCTTCTTCCTCCTTGGCTTTTGTCTCCACAAATCTCTTCCAAGTTTTCCACTGAACTGAATTCAAGAACAAAGGCCAAAAGGAGGAGAAGAAAGAAACTAGGGCTCCAGGAAATGAATTAGGAATTGAAACAAAAAATACAAGTACACAAAGAGCTTCGTCTTATGTGGCTTCAGATGAGGAAGAGGTTCATTTCAGAAGTAGAAGGTAAGAAGATTAATTTGGGTGATTTTTATAGAATTTAGAAAGAACTATTATTCTTATTCCATGATCATAACTAATGAAAACAACGCACCTTATATAGGAAATAAACACAACTCCTAATTAACCTAGAGTCCCTATCAAGGTGGAATTCTATCCACAACTAAAATAACATAAATAAATAAAATAAATAATACTGAATTATCAATACTCCCCCTCAAGTTGGTGCGAAGATATCCGTCAGGCCCAACTTGCTCACTTGAAATTCGAACGGTTGCCTTAACAAGCCCTTGGTCAAAACATCTGCAACTTGTTGATTAGACGGAACAAAGGGAGTACATATAATTCCACCTTCTAGTTTCTCTTTGATGAAGTGCCTATCAATCTCAACATGTTTTGTCCTATCATGTAAGACCGGATTGTGGGCAATACTGATAGCAGCCTTGTTATCGCAGTATAGCTTCATCGGGAGACTTATTGGCCTTTTGAGTTCCTCTAAGACCCTTTGTAGCCAAAGAACCTCACATACTCCTTGAACGATTGATCTAAACTCAGCTTCTGCACTGCTTCGAGCGACAACACTTTGCTTCTTGCTTCTCCATGTAACCAAGTTGCCCCAAAGAAACATACAGTAGCCAGACGTAGACCGTCTATCAGTAACCGAGCCAGCCCAATCAGTATCGGTGTACACCTCGATCCCTCTTTTATCGTTCTTCCTGAAGAACAGACCTTTCCCTGGGGAGCCTTTGAGGTAACGAAGAATACGGTACATCGCCTCTAAATGCTCTTCACATGGTAAGTGCATGAACTGACTAACCATGCTCACAGCGAAAGCAATGTCAGGGCACGTATGAGACAAGTAGATTAGTTTCCCAACTAACCTCTGGTATCTCCCTGTTTCGACTGGAACACCATCTTTAACATCTCCTAGCTTGGTACCCAGTTCTATGGGAGTATCCGATGGCTTACACCCACTCATCCCAGTTTCTGACAGCATATCCAAAATATATTTCTGTTGTGATACTACAATACCACTTTTTGAACGGGCCACTTCCATTCCAAGGAAGTATCGTAGGTCACCAAGATCCTTAATCTCAAATTCTCTGGCAAGATTTCGCTTCAGTCAATTCATTTCTTCAACATCATCCCCTGTCAAAATCATATCATCCACATAAACAATGAGAACAGAAAGTTCGTTTCTTATGAACGTCTTAGTGAAGAGAGTATGATCAGACTGCCCCTGATTATACCCTTGGCCCTTGAGGAACTTCCTTAATCTTTCGAACCACGCTCTAGGGGATTGTTTAAGGCCATACAAAGACCTCTTTAACTTGCAGATTTTTGTCAAAAATTCCTCAGTAAAACCAGGTGGAGGTTCCATATAAACTTCCTCTTCTAGGTTTCCATTCAAGAAGGCATTCTTCACATCTAACTGATTCAGATGCCAGTCCAAGTTAGCTGCAACTGATAAGAGAACCCGAACTGTATTTAATTTTGCCACGGGAGAAAAAGTTTCGGAGTAGTCGACTCCATACGTTTGAGTGAAGCCTTTAGCCACCAGACGAGCCTTGTATCGTTCCACTGATCCATCTGAGTTATACTTCACAGTGAATACCCATTCACAACCAACAACTGTCTTTCCTTCTGGAAGCTTTACTTTCTCCCAAGTAGCATTCTTCTCCAGCGCTCTCATCTCCTCATACACCGCTTCTCTCCACTCCGGAACAATTAGAGCATCCTGAACAATGTTAGGAATAACCACATTCGACACACGAGAGATAAATGCAGAATAAGAGGGTGAGATATTTTTATATGATACAAAGTTCGAAATGGGATATTTGGGAGATTTCGTACACGCTCTGACTCCTTTTCTAAGAGCAATAGGGAGATCAAGTTGATCAGACTGAGTTGACTCGATATTAGCTTGAAAACTACCTTCAGGTATCTCGGAAAAGTCATCGTGAGTATCATGATCCACCTTTAGGGTGGATTCTTGGGGTTGCAGAGGGATGGTTTCTTTCCTTCCTTGTTCTGGATTTTTCCTAGAATAAACAAGACCTTTATACCAGTTTTCACACATCTCTGGTCCATCGGTAGTCAGATTTTGGGATGACACTAACCCTGGTTGTTCACCATTACCAACACAAGTATCTTCAATATTTAATTCATTTGTTTTCCCAAATTGTGTGTTAAAATAATTAGATACTTGTTCATACAAAACATCAACAACTGAATTATCAAAACCGCAACCACCATCTTCACTCGTGCTCTCCCCCTGAAGATGGGAGTTGTAATAGGATCGCCCCTCGAAGAAGGTAACATCCATAAAAATGTATAATTTCTTGGAAATCGGATCAAAACATTTATACCCTTTCTAATTTGTAGGATAGCCTACAAAAATACATTTGTGTGCCTTTGGATCAAGTTTAGAATTTTTAGGGTCATGATTATGAACAAAGGCAACACTTCCAAATATTTTTAAGGGAATATCCCCTAATAACCAAGTGTTGGGAAATAGATCAGAAAACAATTTGATAGGGGCTTTAAATTTCAAAGTTCGTGTTGGAAGCCGATTAATAAGGTAAGTAGCAGTCAAAATAGCATCTCCCCAAAGGTATTTTGGAACTTTAGTTTGAAAAATTAGAGCATGAGCAACTTCAAGTAGATGTCTATTTTTCCTTTCAGCAACTCCATTCTGTTGAGTATAATTATAAGAACTTTGATGAATTATCTCATTTTTGACGAAAAAATCCCCTAACATCTTATTAAAAAATTCCTTCCCATTATCACTCCGAAAAATTTGAATTTTGGTTTGAAACTGTGTTCGTATCATGGTGTAAAAGTTTTGAAACACACTCCCAACTTCTGATTTTTCTTTTAAAAGAAAGACCCAACATACTCTAGTGTGGTCATCAATGAAAGTTACAAACCAACGTTTACCAGACCAAGTGGGCACTCTAGAGGGACCCCAAACATCACTGTGAATCAAGGTGAAAGGTTGTGATTTCTTATATGGTTCAGACGGAAAGACCGTGCGTTGATGTTTTGCTAATTCACAAGATTCACACCGAAATTTAAGCAAATTTTTATTCATTAATAACTTGGGAAACAAATGCTTTAAATACTGAAAGTTTGGATGTCCTAACCTATAATGCCATAACAAAATCTGACTATCACTAGAAACAGAAATAGAATTAAAACAAGTCTGCCGGTCTTGCCTTCCAGAGGTAGACCCATTATTGAAGAAGTAGAGACCCCCATCCTGTTTAGCAACCCCAATCGTCTTCCCTGAATTTGAATCCTGAAATTCACAATGAGAAGACCAAAAGTTAACTTGACAATTGAGATCAAGAGCTAATTTGCTGACAAATATAAGATTATACGATAAATTAGGGACATGTAAGACATCTTTAAGAGTGAGAGACGGGGAGACGATTATGGTTCCTTTGCCGGCAACCGCGGCGAAAGAACCATCAGCAATTTTAACCTTTTGATTCCCTGCACACGGAGTATATGACGAAAAAAATTCCGAGATACCGGTCATGTGGTCAGTGGCCCCTGAATCTAATATCCAGTTGCTATGAGATTTGATACAGACAATTGTAGCTGTAAACTTATTACCTGACTGAGCTATGGAACATGAAGAGTCAGAGTTTCCTAAAGAATGGGCTTGAACCATTTTACACAGATGCTCAAATTGTTCCTTTGTGAATGGAAGTGGTTCTGAGGAAGATGGTTACATTGAATCTGCATTGCTTACTTGGAATGCTCGAGTTCCTCCCCTCGTTTTGTTATCCCGCTTCTTCCAATTTGCTGGTTTACCATGAAGCTTCCAACAACTATCCCTAGTATGACCTAACCACTTGCAATAATCACACCACAATTTCAAGGGCTATCAAGGGCTACGAAGCTTCCAACAACTATCCCGCTTTATCAAGGGCTACCAGTGCAGAGCCCTCACCATCTGTACAGGGCTCCGGTTCATCTTTCAACATCACAGATCGTCGAGCCTCGTACCTCTGAAAATACCTCTCAGATAGTGGGCAACAGTATTCTGCCTAAAATACGACTCCGAACTTCGTCTAGGTCCTTGTTTAGTCCAGCCAAGAAGACAAACACCCGACCTCGCTCAACCTTCTTCTTGTAACGAGCACTATCATTCGGGTTTTCCCACTCTTCAGTTTCAAACAAGTCCAACTCTTGCCATATGGCCTTCATGTCATGGTAGTAGGCTATAACCCCACGATCTCCTTGTTGCATCTTCCACAACTGGTTATTAAGTTCGAACATTTGAGAATAGTTGTCTAGATCCGAGTACGTTTCCTTAACCGCGTGCCAGATATCTTTAGCGGTCGGCAGGAACATATAGGGTTTACCCAGTCCAGCCTCAATGGAATTGATCAACCACGAGGTAACCATCGAATTCTCCTCGCGCCATGACTTAAAGCCCGGGTTGTTTGATGGGGGTGGTACCACCTCACCATTCACATAACCTAATTTCCTTTTGCCGTCAATAAACAACCGCATTGACTGTGCCCATTCGAGGTAATTTCTCCCATTCAACTTGTGACTGATGTTCGCCACCAGGTTTTCACTCACAGAATATAAGAGGCAAACTGCGATATAAGATCCGAAAACGTAGAAGATGGGCTTGTAGTGGAACCACTAGCCGAATCTGTGAGACCCGAAGTAGTAGCACCTACCATAGCAAGTTTATAATTCATAAAGCACGAGGATAAGCCCTAAACAAATCTGATCCCAGCAATGATTAGCCCTAAACAAATCTGATCCCAGCAGCCACACCACCAAAAAAACAGTTTAACTAAACTAACACCACGTTAAACTAAAATTGAGATAAACTAACCATGCTAAATACGAACCCAATCGACTCAACCAGGGCTGGAACAGGTCCGGAACAGTAAGACAAGATCGACTGGAATGTTTGGCGGTGATCGGAGCATCGACGCGCGTTCACGCGCAGCTACAGTGGAGGCGCGTGAGGCCCACGCGCAGGGAACAGGTAGCGCGTGTAGGCGCGTGAGGGGCCGATTCTCGGTGATTTTTCCGGCATGAGATCGTCTGAAGATTCCTAGTGCCTCTGTGTGGGTGGTGTGATTAAAACACGATACACGTATCCAGATTTAGAGAATACACTGTGCGGCTAGGGTTTGTTTGACGTAATAGTTTGTTGGCGGCTAGGGTTTTGGCCGGAATACACTGCCTATGCAGTTCCTAACCTCCCTCTCATACCATATAGAATTTAGAGAAAACTATTATTCTTATTCCATGATCATAACTAATGAAAACAACGCACCTTATATAGGAAATAAACATAACTCCTAATTAACCTAGAGTCCCTATCAAGGTGAAATTCTATCCACAACTAAAATAACATAAATAAATAAAATAAATAATACTGAATTATCAATAATTTTAAATGCACCCACCAAATTGAGCTCTTTTTTTTAATATGAAACAAAAAAAAAATTGAGCTTCTCACCCACTAATTTTTTTCAAAATCATTAAATTCACCCCATAAGTGGGGTGAGTTTATTAGAACCAATATCATATAGAAGATGAACGCATGGTAACAAATAAATTTCATTGATAATATCCAGAAAAAAATCATCACAATATGCATGGAAATGAGTTCTAAGCAATTCAAATGCGTTCAAGTCCATGGAAAATGTCATTCTAGCTGGTTTTTTTCATTCCCAGAAAATAAATTATGTTTTTTTTTATCAGAAACTAAAAACATATTGATAAAAAACAAGATTACAAGCAAAAATGAGACTGAGAGTGGACAAGACGTCCACAGCCAGCCCCAAAAAACAGAGAAAAAACCAGTGTTCTAAAAATCGCCGATTCAGGCCAATTTATCGCCGATTAATCGGCAATCGGCCATGACCCGATACGATCATGCATGATCGGCTGAAAAAATCGGGCTAGGAAGAAATCGACCTCGCCTCTCTCCTTCACTCGACCTCGCCTCTCTTCTTCACTCCTTTACTCGACCTTCACTCAACCTCGAAACAAAGAGAGAGAGAGAGCTTCAATGACCAACAACGATCGAAGGCTCGAAGCAATGATTGTGGAACTCGAAAGAAGCCTAAGAACAAAACACGAGAGAGAGAGAGAGAGAGAGAGAGGGGCAAAGTGAAAGCAGATGAAGAGAGATGGAAGGAGGAGATGAAGACGGCAGCTGTGTGGGAGTTGTTACGTATGAGAAAGAGGGGTTAAGAATAGGGGGTAGGGTTTTAATTTTAGTAAGGGACGAATTACCTATTTACCCTTGTGTATATTGCAATTTACGAAATTATTAACTGGTCTAGTAAATAGGTGAGAAGCCCTTTTTTTTAATGTTTTAAAAAAAAGTTATTTTTATTTAACATTTTACTCTATTAATGACCATTTTGTTATTATTATGTTTTATTTAGCATATTGTTATATAATATATTATTTAAAATATTATTTATAGGTGAACAGTGCATATCCGATTTTTTCCGATTTATCCCCGATAAATCCCCGATAAAATAAAAAATCCCCACTCCCCACCTTGCCGATCGATTTCCGATTCACGATTTTTAGAACATTGGAAAAAACATAAAAATCACAGAAGGCATCCAACACCTCAACGCACAACAAAAAGACCACCCACCCAAACCTACACTAAAAACAACCAACCGAAAAAACTATAAAACCAAGCTAAAGATACAACAAACCAACACTCTGCTACACCAAAGCAGCTATCCAATCTCTAGCTATATCAGAAACCGAAAGACCTCCAAACCCATTTGAAGAAAAAGCCCACAAAGAAGCCAATGCCTTGATTCTGAGCCAAATCTCTACCACATTTTCCTCCTTTCCTTCAAAAATTCTGGAATTCCTCTCTCCACACACACCATAAAACCGCCAGACAACTACTTCTCCATAACTTTATAGATTTCTTCTTATCACCCTTAAAATACCATCTCTCTATAAGAAGATTGTGCCACGAACTTGGAAGAGCAACAACCATTTCAAAGTCACTACGGATATTGCACCAGATAGAGTGCACAAAAGAGCAATGCAAAAGCAAATGATCTAAACTTTCCCCACTCCTCTTGCACATAACACACCACGAGGGAGATAAATGTAGATACGGCCTTCTGATCTGCATCGAATCTGCCGTACTTACCTTCTTATGCACAGCAAGCCAAGCCAAAACTTTCACTTTTGACGGTACTCCTTTCTTCCAAACCATATCATGAGGCTCAAAATCCCCTGCTACAGTGGAATGTGAAATAATCTCAAAGAATGACTTTGTTGTGAACTGACCAGATTTATCTCCCACCAACACTCTAGAGTCCCTTCCACTTCTAGAAATATTACAATTTCTAATAAACCCCAACATTTCCACATACTCGAATTCCTCTTCTTCCGTGAGATTTCTTCGAAGAATAATGTTCCACACAACATCATTATTTGAACTCCAACTCATATTAGACGCAATTGAAGACTCCGGATGGATAGCCAATCTAGCTATTCTGGGGAATTTAACAGATAGAATTACTTCACCCACCCATCTATCATTCCAAAACCGGATCTTGGCACCATCGCCTACTTTATATCTGATATTTCCCATAAATTTCTCTAACCCTCCAGAAATTGCTTTCCAAGGATTGCGATGTGTCCCCCTAGATACCACATTAAAATCCCACCCATTTTCTTGAACTCCATATTCACTTTTAATAATAAAGTGCCAAAGAGCATTTTGTTCTACCGGGAACCTCCATAACCACTTCCCCAACAAGGCTTCATTTCTATTGATCAAATTTCCAATGCCCAACCCTCCCGCCTTCTTGCTACGACCAACCTTCCCCCAACTCACTAAATGCTCCCCCTTCCCCCATCAAACCCCTCCCATAGAAAGTTTCTCATTAATTTTTCAATGCTTTTGGCGACTGTGACTAGAATTCTAAAGAGAGAGAGATAATAAATTGGAATACTCTTTAAAACCGATTGAATGAGCATTAACTTCCCACCCTTCGCCCAACCCTCGAGTCTCTTACCAATTCTTTCAATGACCGGGCTCCAAAAACCTAATCTCTTCGGATTGTCCCCCAATGGCATCCCTAAGTAAGACATAGGTCAGCTTCCCATCCCACACCCCACTTTCTGGGCTAACGCTCTCAATTCCTCCTCTTCAATATTTATACCCACTAACTCACTTTTGGACATGTTTATTCTCAAACCCGATGCATACCCAAAAATGTCTAAAATGCCAACAAGGTTACCGATTTTTACTTGATCCTTAGAAAGGAAAAAAATAGTATCATCGGCGAATTGTAAGTGTGACAAACTCACCCTATCCCTCCCAATAGTGAACCCTTCCACCATGCCTCTACTTTTTGCCCTTTCCACCAATAAATTTAAAACATCCGAGACTAACACAAAAAGAAAAAGAGAAAGAGGGTCCCCTTGCCGAAGCCCTCTCGACGCCTTGAAATTCCCTCTAGGTCTCCCATTCATCATCACAGAAAAATTCATCGACGACAAACATCCTCGGATCCACCTCCTCCACCTACTACCAAATCCTTTCTTTTCCAACACATGGTCTACAAAGTCCCATTCTATATGATCGTACGCTTTTTCAAAATCAATTTTCATCAGCACCCCCTCCCTCTTTCTATCCCTATACTCTTCCACTCCCTCATTAGCAATAAGAACTAAATCAAGAATTTGTCTACCTTTTACGAAAGCCCCTTGCGACAAGCCCACCGTCTCACCCAAAACTTCCCTCAACCTTAATGATAGCACCTTGGCCATTACCTTGTAAAGACTGGTGACAAGGCTAATAGGTCTAAAATCTTTAAGTTTGGAAGTGACAGCCTTCTTCGGAATAAGGCAAATGTAAATGGAATTTGAGCACACATTCACCACCCCATTATTATAAAACTCCCTCAAAACTTCCATAACATCCTTCTTAATCACTTCCCATCCCTTGTTGAAAACCTCCAACGTGTACCCATCCGGACCCGGAGATTTACTACCTTCACAAGAGTCTATCGCAGCTTTAACTTCTTCTTCCTCGAAAGGTCTCCCAAGCCATTCTTTACTTTCGAAACTGATCGGACTCCATTCCAACCCATCAAATCCCACGTTAGACCTCTCCTTTTTGGTGTACAACCGCTTGAAAAACTCTACTATTTCTTTCTCAATCTCATTCCCATCCAACACCACCGACCCATCCTCCTTTTCCAGCTTATTAATAAACTTGCTCGCCTTTCTTTGATTAACGACCCTGTGAAAAAGTTTAGAATTGGCATCCCACTCCGTAACCCCCTTTACTCTAGCCTTTTGCCTCCAAGATATTTCCTCCTTTAGAATAATTTCATCTAACTCTACTTTAAGTCTTCTTCGCTTGTCAGCTTTGTTATCGTCAATGGAGCCCTTAGCTTCTTCCTCATCCATACATTGAATATCATGACAAATTTGCCCCTTTTTAACTCTAACATCCCCAAACACCTCCACATTCCACCTTTTAATCTTATGTTTCACTTGCTCCAATTTTTTCATAAATTTGTATCCCTCCCACCCTTGAATCGAGCACCCTTCCCACCATTCCTTGAACCTCTCTAAAAACTCCTTGTGACTTAACCACATATTTTCGAAACGAAATGGAGTTGGACCCCATCTAAATGCGCTAGTGTCTAGAATCAACGGAAAATGATCCGACACAACTCGAACCAAAGCCTCTTGTCTAGCTACCGCAAACTCCTCCCAACCTTCTGAAAACAAAAATCTATCCAAACGTGAGTGAGCTCTCCCATTCGACCACGTGAAGCTGATATTGTTAATACCTGGATCTGTTAAAGCCGAATTTCTGATAAACGCATCAAACTTCCTCATGCTCCTAGTCCACCTCCCATTTTCTCCACCTTTCTTCTCCGACGGATACCGAATAATGTTGAAATTCCCACCTAAGCACCACTTATTCTCGCAGAGACCATATAGGCTCGCCAACTCCTCCCAGAACTCGCCTCTTTCCCTATATCGACACGGACCATATACCCCCGAAAGCCACCAACTATCTTCTTGTTTCGATTTCAGCTTAACAGATACAGTATACCTCCCTTTAACACATTCCTCACAAGATAGCACCCTCACATCCCATATTATTAACACCCCTCCTGATCTACCTTCCGCCGGGATATAAGCCCACTCCTTGAGTCTCACCCCCCACACCGCCCCTACTAAACTCCTCGTGATCTCTTCCTGTTTTGTTTCTTGCAAAATAACGACGCCCAGCTTTTCCTTCGACACTATATCTTTGACACTTCTCCTTTTATCCCTCCCCCCAATCCCCTTACATTCCACGACACTATCTTCATAGAGAACCTCTATCACCCCTTCTTAATGCGCCGCCCTCACCCCCTTTATCATAGTTGACACCGCACTTAAGATTGCGTAACTCCCTTGCCCCTTTTTTACCCAATCCTCTCCTACTACTCCTCTTGTCACCTTCTCCTTGCCTTCTAATACCACCATGTTCACCCCCAATTCCTCCAACAACTTATTGTATTTTTCACTTTCATTTAAGCTCACTCCGAGCCATTTTTCTTTCTTCAATATATGCCCGTTGCTTGTGCTAATAGCCAGCCTATTCTCAATCCCACGCCCTCTGTTTTTATTTTCTTCATCTACCACTACAACTACCCTCTCCCCCTCCTGGCTTTTCTCATTGCTGCTCCCGTCATCCGCCCCGAAACCTTCTCGGATAGATAATGCACTACTTGTTTTATACCCCTTCGCTACCTCCTTGTAAAAAACTAGCATATTCAATTTATTCCCCACATTTGCAGCCTTTAAACCCTCCCCACGTATTGTAAAGATTGCTCCATGTACATTCCCAAATTTGTATGATATTGAGGCACCTTGACAGCCCACTCCTCCCCCTTGTAATAACCGTATCTTCCCTTTTTTATTCATAATTTGCTTCCCCCAACCTCCCCTGCTAAGCCCACTACTTGACCCTACCTCTCCGCCATTGAAAAGAGGCACTATCCAACTTTCATCGTCCGATGTTGCCTTCAATTTTTCCTCAACAAGATTTACATTTTCCTCCAAGGATTCGTCACTATCACTGCCCGTTTCTTCCTCCAATCTTTTGTTGAAGTCAAGATCAGAGAGCTCTAAATTCTCTTCTCCTGACAATGATCCTTCACCTAAGCTCTCATCCCCCTCACATCTGCTACATGCCCCAAAACCGGAATGAACTCTCCCACCTTCTCAAAACTTCGTCTACATTAGTATCTTCCCTAACTTCGTTATACTTCAACGACACCTTTTTTTATTGCGTCTTTGATAAAATTGGATAGATTTCTGCGTTGTCCACTTAAATTTTATGAGATTGTTCTTCCCCTTTCTGTTCCCACCCTCGGCATGGAGGCCCGCTAGTTTAAAATCTTCTACCTCTTCACCTCCCCCACTGTCACCCTCCTGTCCGTCTCCTCCCTTCGTATTGTCCTCCTCATCCTTTTCTATCCCGGCCCTCTCCCCAGTCTCAATCACCCCCTCCCGTCCTCCCCCCTCCCCACCTGCTGCCCCAGGCTCACTATTGACCATTTGATTGGGCACAACATTACCCAAGCATTCTCCATTTCTCTCATCACCAATTAATCCGTTCCTTAACGTATTAAAAACCTTTTTGATGCTAACCGAATTTAAACAAGTATTGGACATACTATCTTCCACCTCTAAAGCAATATAGCACCGATCGAATTCTTCGAATACTGCTGAAGTCGTTACTGTCCGTTTACTAAAGTCAAGTTTAGAGACGGCCTTCAATTTAATCGTAAACTTATCTGCCCCAATTGCCATATCTATTTCGTCAGGAATGAAACCGCTAGCTCTTCCTTTGACTTTAATTTTTGCCGAAAACAAGTGCTGCATAGATTTCGTTCTATGATCAATTTGTAACAGCCCTCCGCATTTACTCCCAATTTCTTCAAAAACCTCTATAATCCACCACCTTAAAGGCAAATCTATCACCTCAATCCAACCTCTCGTGCATGATATTTTTTTATCTAAAGATAAGTCTCCAATGTTCCATCCCTGTAGCTTGATAGTAAGCGGTCCTTCAATATCAAGAATGCCTTTTTGTCCCAATATTTCCGCTTCCTTTCCCTCCTTACAGTGAAAAACAGCTTTGTCTGGCTGAAAAGGATGAAGAACAATATCAGTTTTGAACATTTTATTGATAGATCTTTGTATGCCACTCCAATCATCCCATAATCGACTCCTAATGCAAACCAATACTCTATACCAATTGTTATTTGGTATAATTAAGCCCTCTGTTATCCCGCTCCACAAACATTTTGATTCCTTAAGTTTGTAACCACTTTATCGACCCTCCCAATTTTCTTTTGCACACCCTTAGCATCTTTAACAACTTCAGCGTAAGATAAGCTAACCAGATGCTCTCCTGGTTAGCTTATCTCTGATCATATGAGGGCATTGCATTCCTTTTGCTGACACGAAATTTTTACTTTTTTCCTTAGTGAAAATAAGCCGTTTAAGCGAGTACGCAATCCCGGTCCAGCCTTCTCCAACCTTGCCCGCTGGAAAAACAATCACTCGCCTCACCACTCCTTGTTGTAACATAGATAAGCTCATAAAACTTCCATTTTTATTGTTGTACCGTTGCAATAAAAACATAGCGTACGTCGCTTGATACTTGCTAAAAGCTCTTTTTCCGTCGTTTCAAGGAAAAAAGGGTCGTGTGACCGAGACGACTCCCTAGAATTTACTAATTTTTCATATCAACCTCGGACCAATGTTTTAAAAGGCAAAGGCGCAAGCCTAGTTGTCTGCTTGTCCAAAGGCTAGGATTAAGCCTCAATGTGGCGAAGCATAAGCCTTTCACACAAACCATTTTTATATTAAAAAAATTTAATATATGACATAAAAATAGTTTTTTATGTCATCTGACTGTCAGAATTTTTAGGTTAAGGGGTAAAATGCTAAATAAAATAACTTAGGGGGTCCGTTGTAATTTATTAAATATTTTCTAAATATTTGATGCAGTGAAGGTTAGTTAGGTCATTTCAACCGTTAAAATTAAAACCCTACTCTTTTCTTAACCCCTCTCTTTCTCACAACCACAACCGCCTCTCTCCATCTTCAATTTCCATCACTCTCATATATATATATACATAAGAATGAAGAAGAAGGCACAAGATCCAGTCGTTTTAGTGCAGCAAGCCAGCATAGGAGTTTCGCCCATCCCCCTTTCTCGCATTTGTTTACAGATCAGTGTTTGTTTAGGAGTTAGGGTTTCCTTTTACATTCCTTTGTTTTTTCAATTATTGCCTAAACAACGTCGTTTTGGCATAGTGTGTAACTTTAGAGGAAAAAAAAGGGATCAAAAGCTGAAGCCTCAAACTTGTAGGCGTTAAAAGGAATATGCCTAGAGAGTGTTCTAAAAATCAGGATTAATCCATAGTCGGGTAGAGATGTTGAAGACTAGGCCTAGTCTTTTGAGAAAATCAAGTTCAAAAAAAATCGGGAAAAAATGGGGATTAATCGAGAAAATTATGTAATTGCTATTTTTCTAGAAGTTTGCTAGTTTGGGAATTGTATAAACTTCACCAGTTTTGCTTAAAATAATGCTATGTTATGTAGCTATAACTTTAGTAGTTTGGTAGCTTTGAAAAGTGTTATGATTTCTTGTGTTTTATTAGTATAATATTATTTAAAATAATATTCATAGTGAGGAGTCTCCAGTCCCCACCTCGCAGACCTAGGACCATACTAAAAGGCTTATGCCTAATGTGCAGTCCGCAGTTCTCTATGCGCGGGAAGGCATTTTATGGCTAAGGTGCATCAACAAGCGCCCAGTCACGCTTTTTAAAACATTGACTAGGACTTATGGTTTGAAAGCTTGTACCAAACAAATTAAAAACCTGTAATAACAAAGATCCACGCCAATCATAGTAGAAATAATTTCAGTGAAGGTCTTTCTGTTACAAAAAGCTGGAAAACCATTTGGTTACAAATTATGCTTTACCCGTCACGAGAATTAATTTCACAAGAAAAAGGACTATCCATATTTTTTTCTATTACAATAGATTTAAAATTACGTATAACCTTTAGCAATACACATTCACAATAATAAAATTTTGTACAATTCGGCTCCGTTTGATTGTAAAGATGGAAAAGAAAATTAAATTTAGTTAATTTGTATGAAAAGATAGAAAATAAGGTGAGAGATGTTACTCATTTTATGAGTATATATACCCCATCCTTTAATATTTTTGATGGAAAATTTTTACTCACCACCAAGCAAAGAAAATTTCTTCATGGAAAAACTTAAAAATAAAGAGGATATCACTTCTATCACTCAACTTATTTTCCATCTTTTTACCAAAACTAACTTAATTTATTTTCCTTTTCCACCTTGCAATCAAACGGAGCCTTCAATTCCACAGAAAAGCAAAAGAGGATAAACATTCTATTTGAAACTTTTAAATGAAATATATTCCACAATCTTAAATTGAGATGTCCTATAAATAAAAGGAGAGAAGAATTATAATTACAAAATGGAAGAAAACTAGAATTTACATTTGTAATTAAATTTCAAAACAAAATTCGGATTTTATTTTTTTTAATAAGTCCTCTATGCCCTAGCAAGGGCAAAAGAGTAATAGCAGAGGCAAATAAAATGGAAATTTACTAGTTTATTAAATGGAAATTTTAGTATGCATGTCAAATAATGAACAGAAGAGAATTTGGTGGTGTATGAAGAATCAACAAGGGAGGGGGGTGTTTGGGCTGCAAGGAGATTTGAAGAACGGAGATAAAAGACTCAATAAAGAAACAAGAATGAGAGGAGAGACGAGAGTAAAATTACAGGAATTCAACTGACGTCAATAGCAGAGGCAAGAGACGAGATGGGGAGAGTTTATTGGATAATTGAGGGTTAAATTATTAAAGGTTCAAATTTGAAGTGGGTTGAAAAGATTAATTAGGTGGGTGCATTTAAGAACACCCTTATTTTTCCCCATTATCGACCACTTAGATTATCTAGGTGATCCTTTATGTTGACTTTTGTCGATCGTTCTTATAATGCCCATTAGCTTTTCTTGAATTTATCTAGCTTTCTTTCTTAGTGAACTTGGTTGTTAGGATCCAGTTCATTTAGCATAATATGTCCCTTCAGGGTCTTCATATAACCTAGGGGCAGAACTTTGTAGCCCAAGCACCTTTTTCATTTTTAGGTTATAAATACACTCTCTCTTGCTCTCCTGGGTTAAAGCTTCTAAAAATTAAGTGTGTGGCAGATTCGCTAAAAGAAAGAAAAAATATATATGAGAGAGAATAATTGAAAACCTTTTCAATAAGATCCAACACATCTTGGTTATCAATAAATTCAATATAACTCCAATTGATTCTTTCTTTGCGATATTCCTCCTGCTCCATTTTAAAAACATGCTGAAAGAAATCGAGCAAAAGAATTAACAAAAGATCTACAACAAAAAAAAAATACCATATTATAATCCTACTCATTGTAATGACATTCCACCAAGAATCAGTATTTTACCTCATTAAAATGTTGTTGAAGCTTTTCATTTGCAAAATTAATGCATAGCTGCTCAAAACTGCAGAAAGAAATGTCAACTACTCACCTAGCTGATATACAAGTACCAAATGAACTACTTACTACAGCAACAAATTTTGTTAGAAACAAGTGAACCAGCGTTTAATGGACCAATCAGAACATGAGAAAGAAGAGAATACACAATAACGGATAGTGAGGGAAAATTCTCCTCCAACTGAATAAGTTTATGTGCGGGTAGGTGGCTATGTGAGTGTAGGTCATGTCAAGCTCTAGGATTTAGATGGTTTGATTCAAGTCCAATATATGTGTTGTAGCGTGAACCTGAATCCATATATGAAGGATACCGCTTTAGATTTTGGAAATTCCAAATCTGAATTTGTTATTATTGAGAACCCTGATCCCAAAATCCAACCCCATCTGACACGATTATTTCATAAACCCCCTCTTTCACATGTACATATATATACGTATATTAGGGTTCTAGAAGTCGTGAATGGATTGGATCAGTCCTGCCAACAAAATGAATGCAGAGCCCCTGTCCAATGCTTCTTTGATCTGGACGTTATCACAAAGAGAAAAAGATGCAGCACCCCCACTAACAAGGGCCGAACAGCAGGGGGCATGGCAGGAAGAAAGTTTAGAGATGATGCTTTTCTCTTAGAACCTTATATTTAGTGCAACATAGTAAAGCTCCCTCTGTTTATTATACCTGCTGCTTTCCAGAAGTTGCATTGAATGCATGGCATGGTGTAGCTAGGACCCCACTAACAAGGGCCGAGCGGCAGTGGGCATGGCAGGAAGAAAGTTTAGAGATGATGCTTTTCTCTTAGATCTTTTTATTTAGTGCAACATAGTAAAGCTCCCTCTGTTTATTATACCTGCTGCTTTCCAGAAGTTGCATTGAATGCATGGTATGGTGTAGCTAGGACCCTACAAGTCATGTTTGAGCTCATGTTCATATCAAACCCACCCTTCATTGGATAAGGCTGGAAACAATGCCTACCAAGTTCAGATAAGGGATTGTATATTTAAAACTAATTAATGATTTACAGATTATTACATTATATAGTATCAGTATTCTAAATATTGGGATTAATCAGGGATTAATCCATAATCGGCTGGAGACTATACCTAGTCTTTTCAGAAAATCGGGGATTAATCGGAAAAAAGTTTGAAAATTACGTTTTTGGATGTTCACTTTAGGTATTTGGGGGTTTGAACTTTGTTTCTTTTGTTTTGAATACGTATGTTGGACGGACGTTTGGAGAATTAATGTCATTTTGGAAAGTGCTGTATGATTTCTTGGGTATTATTGGTATTATATTATTTAAAATAATGTTTGTAGTGAAAAATTATTTGTCCGATTGGTCTCATCAACATCTACAGCCAAGCTTGAGGGGAAGTGTGGACGAAATCAATTTGAATAATATTCTGATATGTAATTTATTCAGCTTTTTTTTTTGATAAAAAACAAAGCTTATATTGATGAAAAAATACATAGTAATCCAATAAAGATACGACCTACTCCACACAAACGACAATCCCAATGTAGAATAATATTGTAATGGCTTACTCACACTGAGAGCCAAAGTTTGAATATATAAAAATTAGGGGACTAAAAGAAACATAACAGCCTATGTGATCAAATCCTAGTGAAAGACTAAATCTAGAAGATCCCTAGTAATACCTAATAATCTAATAATAATAAATAAAATAATCGGGTCAACAAGAAAGGAGGAGTAGTTTTCAAAATAGATTTTGAAAAAGCATATGATCATGTGGAATGGGATTTCATTGATCATGTGCTTGAGAATAAGGGCTTTGGATCTAGATGGAGAAAATGGATTAAGGGCTGTCTTTCATCTTCTAATTTTTCAGTAATGGTAAATGGGAGACCGAGGGGTATTTTCAATGCCTCAAGGGTTAGGCAAGGTGATCCACTTTCACCTTTCCTTTTTGTTTTAGTGGCTGATGTCCTTAATAGGTTAGTGGTGAGAGCAAGGGAAGTGGGACTTATCGAGGCTTTCAAGATAGGAAGGGATAGAATCAAACTCTCACATTTACAATTTGCCGATGATACCATATTTTTTCTCTCAAAAGATGTAAATAAGCTTAAGAATCTGATTGACACTTTGGATATATTTGGGTTAGCTTCGAGACTTGACATCAATTTATCCAAAAGCCTGCTAGTCAGTATCAATGTGCAAGAGGAAGATATGGTGTCATTGGCAAGGGTGGCGGGCTGTGAATTAGGAGAGTGGTCGATGTCCTACCTAAGTTGCCTCTAGGAGACAATCCTTGTCATGTAGATTTTTGGGGCCCAATGATCAAAAAAATCTCTAAAAGATTAAAAGGTTGTCTTTCAAGGGGGGTACAATAATGTTAATTCAATTGGTTTTAGAAAGCATTCCCATCTACTATCTCTCTCTTTTCAAAATGCCAATCTTAGTGTGCAACACCATTGAAAAATTAATGAGGAATTTGTTTTGGGAAGGGTACGGGGAGAGAGATTGTGATCACTTAGTGAGTTGGGATATGGTATCTAAAAGCAAGGACAAAGGGGGGTTGGGCATTGGTAACCTTGCTAAGAAAAATGAGGCGGCGTTAGGGTAATGGCTTTGGAGATTTCTCCTTGAACAAAACTCATTTTGGTGCTCAATAATTAAAAGTACGGAGTTAATGAAAATGAGTGGGACACAAACATGGTTACTAGACATATGTTCTTATCTCCTTCATGGTGTGTGTTATGTAAGGCTAGCAGTGAAAGCATAGATCATATTCTACTCCATTGCCAGTTTGTTCAAAATTTGTGGCGGAAATTATTTAATTTGTTTGGTATAGTGGGGGTTCTCCCTAGAAGCTGGGCTGACTTGGTTGAGATCAAGTAAGTTTTTAATCAAAATGATAGCAGATTCAAGCAGTTGCGGAGGCTCTTGGTAATGGCAGCTGCTTGGTTAATATGGTTGGAGAGAAATAAAAGGGTTTTTGAAGACAAAGATAGCGCAGCGGAAGAGATATGGAATCACACCATATTTCTGGTTCGATTACGGGCCAAAGCATCAAATATCTTTGATAGTATTGATAACTTTTTGTTTAGGCTGAATTGTTTTAGTTTTTTGGATTGATGTAGTTGGTATGTTAGGTTCACACTGCAGTGGACAGCTCACCCACTGGGCTGAGCCTTTTTTATCTTGTAATCTTGCTTTTAGTTGTAATAAAAATTCTGTCTCTTATCCCAAAAAAAAAAAACATGGTTACTAGAGGCATTCATAGGAACCCGTGGAAAGACATCTCTAGTGGCATTGATAAATTTAAATCATTTATTCGACTTAAGGTGGGCATGGGCAATTCTATAAGATTTTGGGAAGATATATAGGTTGGGGATTCTGCTGTTGCCTCACTTTATCCTCGGTTGTATAGGATCTCCCGCAACAACACAAATGCTTTGATCACATCAATCATTCGTTGGAACTCTCTTGAATCTTTCTCATGGGATTCTAATTTCGTAGAGATTTAAATGAGAGAGAAATTGATGAATTCTTGGAATTGTTAGATTTGGTTTCTCATTCTAACGTATCTAGTATCGACAGAGACACTCAATCTTGAGGGGGCGAAATCGGGGATATTCTCTTGTAAATCTTTCTTTCACTTGCTCACCAATTCACCAGCAGACATTATCATTGTGCCACACAAATTCATATGGAAGGATGGTACCCTCCGAAGGTGAAAGTTATTGATTGGTTGGCCTCTTGGAAAAGAGTCAACACTTGTAACTTATTCCAAAAAAGAAGTCCTAATCTAGCTATTTCTCCTTCTTGGTAATTTTTATGCAAAAAGGGAGGAGAAAACATTGATCACATTTTAATACATTGTAGCTTCACATATTATATGTGGAATAAGGTGAGGGAGGAATTTGAAGTGATTGGAGCTATGCCTAGCTCATGGCATGACTTGTTGGGTATGAAATGGCACTTTAGAGGGAATAAAAAGAAAGCAAATTTGTTTTTGTTAGGGGCTACTGCTTGTTTTTTGGGCATGGGATCAGTTTTGATTTGTAGTAGGGTTTTTTGTCTGTTTTGTGATTGAGGATGGAGCTGTTCTTTTTTGTTTTTGTTTTTGTTTTCTGGTGTGCTTGGTGGTGGATTTTTCATCCGCTTCCGACACCTTTGCTTGTATCTGATTTTGCCAATCAATATAACTACATAAGCTTTGTTTCTGATCAAAAAAAAAAAAAAGAAAGCAAATTTGTTGTGGAGATGTTGCTGTTTGGCGTTACCATGGGGCATTTGGCAGGAGAGAAATGCCAGAATTTTTTAAGACAAATTTTCCGAACCCACTGAAGTTTCAAGCAAAATCAAACAATTAGCATCACTCAGGGCTAGCTCTTCAAACCTGTTTCGGAACTTAACAATCTCAGAATTAAGTTGGAATTGGGGTGCAGCTATCCAGTAATAGCGCTAACTGTGGCTTTGCCATATTACTGTCAATTTGATTTTCTTGTAATTCTAATATTTTGTTTTGTCTAATCGTTTGTCATATCATGATGGGCTTTGGTGGACTGCTGGTTCATCAATGATGTAATCACCATTATAACGCTTTGATTAGTATATTTTAATAAAAGCATTTCATTTCTGATCAAAAAATAATAATAAATAAAATATGATTTCCAACAAATGTGTAATGAATAATAAAACATTAATACAAGAATGTTTGCCTGTTATGTTTAAAGCTTTCAAATCCATAGATGTCCAGAACTCCAATTTGTATACGAGAATCATTATCTTGGCCAACAGATCTGTTAATCTTTTCAACAAGCCTGAAACATACATAAAAGCAACACATAATTACTCTGAACAAAACATTCGGGTCAAGAAAAAGATAAAAGGTTTTGCAAAATGCAATAACAACAAACAGACCAATCAAACAGACGAGCATATACGGTCTTTGCTAAAGTATCTCGACTAGCCACCGCAGCATCACTGTCAAGAGCCTTAATAATTATCCCTTCATGAGTATGAATTGAACGCGTAGAGAGTGTGGCCAGCAAAAGATTAAAATCGCACCTACACGAAGAGGCAATTCAGTAAGAGAAGAATTTTGTAATGGCTTTGGCTTACTCAAACTTAAGGCCGGAGCTTATATTTATATATAAAAATTAGGGTTACAATGAGGAGGCAAAAATAAAGAAAGGACTTAACAACCTTGTAATCAAATCCTAATTAAAGACTAAATCTGTAAGTTCTATTATTTAGGGTAAATACAAAAGATAACTAATAAAACCTAATAACCTAATAATAAATAAATAAAATAATGATTTCCCAACAGTAAGCACTCAGTTTACATCCCAAGAAACTCTCTTGTAAGAATGACTGCTTCTCTAATGGAGAATCAAGGTCTGAAACTAAACACCAAAGTAACCACTCAGTTTATATCCCATTTATGTTCACAGATTCATTACAATAATCAACATCCCTAGTAAACAATATGTTGCAGATGAAAATACTTGAAATATTATAACTCGAATACCCCATGATTAAATTTGCATAAGGTTTTCAAAGCACATGACTGCTCATGAACTCAACAATAGTTAGGGGAAGGAATCAAACAAGAATGAAAGCTACAGACTAAAATGAAATAATTGGAGGAAAGGATTCAACATACAACTACACTCGGTGGCACACTCAATGCACAAGATACCAAGTAATTTCTTACATAATGTATAGATTACTTGTGTTCGATGTGCTTAAGGTCATGGGGTTCAAGCCCTGGTTTAAACTTTAAAAAAAAAAAAAACCTCGAAGCATGAAGGCTAATTTCGTAATTTCACAGACCAACCCACCCACCCCCCCTTGCTCTCTCTCTATATATAGTTTAGATAATGAGCAACAAGAAAGTAAGCTATGTATTTAAATTTCCTGCCATTTACAGATTAGAATAGAAGAGGAAATGGAAAATAAGTACCACAGATGATAAAAACAATGCCAGGTCCCAACTATATGATAGCAACTCCTCAGATAGGCTACCTAAGGATGTTTCTTTTTTCTACTTTTACACAGTTCGCAGGTCAGCCATGTGATTATGACGACAATGCAGCAAATGACATGTAGACATGTAAATGGAAAGTTTTTTTAATATTAATATTGTATATACTTCTAAACTAATTTATCATTTCCATAAACCGTAAACCGCATAAAAATAGAAGGTTTAACAAAAAATATTATAAAATCAGACCTATGAGCCATCAAGAATTCACGAAAGAATACAATAATATCAAACCTACGACCCATCAAGAATTTAAAAAATAATATTAGAAAACTTCAGAAGAGTTGCAATGCTCTACTTGAGAAAAAAGAAAGAGGATTTCTAATTCAGAAGTAGAACCAAGGAATCCGAAAGGTTTACACCTTTAGAGAGGTCAAGATGATAATGAAAACCAAATTACTAGATATCTCATAAACATCACCTACATGAAAAGATTAGCAGCCATCTGCAAATGAAAATTAGATCTCTGGTCCTTTATAGCTGATGAGTCGTGTTCTTTTCCAGGAGAAAATTCTACGTTTCCCAGATGTAGAATGGCGGCCAAAGTTCGAAATATGGCTTCCTGTTGAAAAGGTAACCAATTCAAAGAAAACAAAGAATAGGTAGCAACTCACAAGGTCATTAAAGTGAAAAGTGAATAGGCAAGAATCGTGGAAAAACTATGGGTCCATTTGGTAAGAAGTGGGAAAACGATTGAAAATACTACTAATTTGAGATGTTCTCCATCTTTTTCTTATTTTCCATGAAAAACTGAAAGTCTGATAGAACATTTCACCAAATCACTCGACTCTTTTTCCAACTTCCCATAAAAAAGATAATAGTATTTTCAATCATTTTCTAACTTTTTTTATCAACGGCCTCCAATGTAGAACAAGTTTTCAAACCTGTTCTTCATGACTAATGCCAACTATATCCATTGCCCTCCTCGTCTTCGTGTATTCCTCCGCATTACTGACTCCGTCTAACTCATAAACCTTACTCTGATTCAAGTAGTGGAAGGTGCTTGGATGGCCTAGCTTGTAATTATTTGCATCCTGACATCATTAAGACACCCCTTCAATAAAACCATGTAAGCATACAAAGTACAGTGAAACATAGTAAAAAGATGATAGTAGAAACTTTAAGAATTCAAGAGAAACTGCACAGAGCAACAACAATTTAACAAAAATAAACAATATCATTAAAAACAGCTAACCATGAAAGTCCACCAAGAACAGTGAAGAATGTTTGAAAGTTTGTACAGAGGAACAATAATCAAAGAAAACAACTTATATTAATTTTATTTCATTTTTAGTTGGGTGGACTGCTGGTCCATTTTTCTCTTATCATATTACCATGGTTATCAATAATGTGTTTTTTTTAATATTTTTTTATCAGAAATATGAATTTTTTTTTAATATAAAAATATCTTTTTACCTTTCAAACACCCCAGATTTGTTCCATGTATAATGCAGCGACACGTAAAACAGATTTCCTTTTTTCTTCTATTTGTTTCTTTTTCATTTACAATTTTTCCTGTAAGAAGCTTGTGTTAAAGAAACGCATGCACTAAATTGAAGAACATAAAACATACAGTTGTCGCCCAATCCTCTAGATCTAAAGCTAAATCATTTCAATCCTTATCTAATGTTATATAAAGAATATTATGAATGATTTCAACTAGAGAAAGCTTTGCTAAGTTAAACTACTTAACAGATTATCAGAGTTAGAGAAATTGTTACAGAAGTAGATGAAGATGGAGCAAAAAATCCAATCAGAAAGGAGGAGGGGGCTGTGGCATCAAAGAGTCCAGGTGAGATCGATAGTGAGGCGTCAACACCAATTCAAGGACTAGTACTGGCAGCTAGGGAGTCAGGCAATAGTGAGAGGTGGTTTGGGTTAAGTGAAGAAGATAAGGAAAAAGTTTGCAGGATATCAGAAGAAATGGAAATCACAATGTATGCTACTAAGGGCAAGGAGAAGAAATATGCAAAGGTGAAAAAAAGATCCGGACTGAAGGGGATGAGGGAGTTACAAAACTTGAAATGTGATGTGAACTATGATAAGCAAGGGGGTGAGAGTTCTAGTAGAAGGGGTGACAAAAGTTTTCGATGAAGATCTTGTCCTAGAATGTACGGGGTTTGGGGGGGAGGGAAAAGAGGAGGCGCATCAAAGAAGTAATTTCAAAAGAAAGGCCAAACATTGTTATTTTACAAGAGACGAGGAAAGTCGAGATCTCATGGGATATTGTCAGTTCTATTTGGGGGGTAAAGTATAAAGATTGGGCTTTTATCCCTTCGATGGGTAGATTGGGAGGAGTTGTCATTATTTGGGATGTTAGTGGTGACATGTGATGAGTGTGTTAAGGGTATTTTTTCCTCGCGTATCAAGTTGAAACCGAAACAATGGGAGAGTTGGTGGCTATCTGGTATTTACGAGCCGTGTAGATACAGAGACAGGAAGGAATTTTGGGAGGACTTGGCGGATTTATCCGGGTTGTGCAGCGATAAATGGTGCCTAGGGTGCAACTTCAACACAATCAAATCTCCGTCGGAGAAAAAAGGTGGAATGATTGGGAGATGGACTAAGATTATGCGCAAATTTGATTCATTTATCCGAGATGCGGAACTAGTAGAACCGAATATCAGCAACGCAAATTTTATTTGGTCAAATGGGAGGGTACACTCAAGATTGGATAGATTTCGTTTTTCAGGAAGGTGGGAAGAGTTGACAATTGCTAGGCAAGAAGTTTTGATACGGTTAACATTGGATCATTTCCCTCTCTTGTTGGATACGACCCCATTTAGGTGGGGTCCTTCGCCGTTTAGATTCAAGAATATGTGGCTAAGCAACGCAGATTTCATGGAAATGTTCAGTGAGGGGTGGAAGGAGAGCCAGCTGAATGGGTGGGAAGGCTACAAGTTCATGAAAAGCTTGGAACAAACTAAACTCATAATCAAGAGATGGAACTTAGAAGAATTTGGGGATGTCAAAATAAAAAAGGAACAATTGTCGAAGCACATCAAGGAAATTGATGAGGAAGAGGCTAAGGGAAGCATTGAGGTCTACAAAAAAGCAGAAAGAAACCAATTGAAGTTGGAGCTCGAGAGTCTTTTATTGAAAGAGGATATATCATGGAACCAAAAAGCTAGAATAAAAGGTGCAATTGAATGGGATGCAAACTCGAAGTTCTTCCATAAGGTTGTCAATCAAAAGAATGCCAATAAGTTCATAAGCAAGCTTGAGAGAGAGGATGGGTCAGTGATAAGTGCAAAGCAAGAAATTGAGAGTGAGTTGGTAAGTTTTTTTAAGCAGTTGTACACAAAGAAGCAAAGAATACATGTGGGATTTGAGGGGTTAAATTGGAACCCCATTAGATCCAAGAGCAAGGTTTGGTTGGAGAGGCCTTTTGTATAGGAAGAGGTGAAAGCGGCAATTGATTTGTGTGAAGGAGGCAAAGCTCCAAGGCCGGATGGATACACAATGGAAGTTTTCAAGAAGTGTTTGGCAGTTTTAAAGCAGGATATTATGAAGGTGATCAAGGAATTTTTCGAGAATGGAGTGGTCAATCCTTGTGCAAATTCTACTTACATTTGCTTAATTCCAAAGAAGATAGCATCAATCAAGCTCAAAGACTATCGACCTATTAGTCTTGTCACTAGCCTCTACAAGATCTTAGCTAAGGTTTTATCCTAGAGGTTACGTGAGGTGTTGTGCGAAACAATTGGCATGGCTCAAGATGCATTTGTCAAGTATAGGCAAATACTTGATTTGGCACTCAATGCTAATGAAGGAGTGGAAGAATATAGGGAGATGAAGAAGAAAAGAATTGTTTTGAAGATCAATTTTGAGAGGGCATACAATCACATAGAGTGGGATTTTGTAGACCATGTTCTTGAACGTAAGGGTTTCGGAGAGAGACGGAGGAAATGGATCAAAGGGTGTTTATCAACGGTGAATTTTTCAATAATGATGAATGGGAAACTAAGAGGGAATCCCAAAACTTCGTGAGGGTTACGACAAGGTGATCCGTTATCACCTTTCTTATTTGTTATAGTTACGGATGTGCTCAATTTGTTGATGGAAAGGGCGAAGACAAAAGGACTTATTGAAAGGTTTTCAATCGGTAGGGAGTGTGTAAGTTTGTCTCATCTTCAATTTGCTGATGATCCGATCTTGTTCCTCTCAAATGATGAACATAAAATTCGTAACTTAATGGAAATTCTTGATATTTTTGGGTATGCGTCGGGATTGAAAATCAATTTGTCCAAGACGGAAGTCGTGAGAATTAATGTAGGTGATGGTGAGATGGGGGCCCTTGCTGACAGAATTGGGTGTGTAGTTGGTAGTAGGCCAATGTCCTATTTAAGACTTCCTTTAGGTGACAATCCGAGGAAAGTCAGTTTTTGGAACCCGGTGATAGAGAAGGTTACTAAAAGGCTCAAAGGGTGGTTCAAGGGATGTTTATCTAAAGGGGGGAAATTGACCCTCATTCACTTGGTTCTTGATAGTATACATACATACTTTTTTTCATTGTTCAAGATCCCAATTTCAGTGGCTAAGACGATTGAAAAATTAATGAGATGCTTTTTGTGGGGAAGAATGAATAAAGTTTTAACAAATCACTTAGTTGATTGGGAAACAGTGTCCAAATGCAAAGAGATAAGAGGGCTTGGCTTTGGCAATTTGATCAAAACGAACGAAGAATTGCTTGGCAAATAGCTTTGGAGATTTCCAAAATAACATATTGCTTTTTGGCACCGTATCATCATAAGCAAATATAGAGTACTCGAGAATGGTTGGGATGCGAATAAAGCAAAGGTACTTTCAAAAACGCTTGGAAGGCGATTGCAAATGGGATGGAGACCTTCTTGGCTAATGTGAATTATCGAGTTGGCAATGGGTCGAGAACAAAATTCTTGTTGGATAGATGGGTTGGTGATATGGTTTTAAAGGATCATTTCCCGGGACTGTTCAAAGTAGGGCAAAATCCGAGGGCTATGGTTGCTGATAATCACTCTTGGGATTCTACCCAATGTCATTCATGGAATGTGAGGTTGCGTAGGAATGTTACTGAAACGGAGGAGAATAGAGCTCTGTTGGGAAGGTTACATGGTGTTGAAGTGTCTCGTGATGAGGAGGATAGTAGAGTTTGGGGAGGACATAGAAATGGAATGTTCTCAGTGAAGTCTTGTTTTTAAATTCTTACTAAATCTGATGTAGTTTATCTCTTTGTTCCAGCGGATATAATTTGGAAATCAAGCATTCCTCTTAAAGTTCGTGTTTTGGCCTGATTAGCTGCATTAAGGAAAGTCAACATTGCGGATTTAATTCAATTCAGAAAGCCTTTTATGCATCTATCTCCTTCATGGTGTGTGTTGTGCAAGCGGAACAAAGAGAACATCGATCATTTGTTATTACACTATTCTTTTGCTCAAGGAATCTGGAACAAGGGCCAAAAGGAATTCGACTTGATTGCAATATTTCCTAGTTCTTAGTATGAATTGCTTACTATCAAGTGGTTTTTCATAGGTGACAAAAAGAAATGCAAAACATTATGGAGGTGTATTTGCATGGTTGAGATGTGGTGTATTTGGAGAAAGAGAAATAAAAGAATTTTTGAAGAAATTGAAGAAGAATTAGAAAAAACTTGGGACAAAATCAAGAATCTAGCCTCACTTTAGGCATTTTCTTCGAAGAATTTTGGAATCTAGACTATATCAGAGATTGATAGGGATTGGGGTTTGGTTATGCAGTAGCCTTATTCAAGCTTTAAAGGTTTGCCTAGTGCCTAGGAGTATGATTGTTGTTGTTGGGGGCTAGTGCTTGTTTTTTGGGCATGGGGTCAGTTTTGATTTGTAGTAGCGCTTTCTACCTGTTTTGTGGTGTGCTTGGTGGTGGATTCCACATCCACTTATAGCCCCTTTGCTTGTATTTGATTTTGCCAATCAATATAAGCTTTATTTCCTATCAAAAAAAATTGCATATTGAGGCTAACTACTTGCACAAAATTTCACCATGTCGTATGAGGCTCTCCCTTTGTCCTTAATGTGAAAAAAAAGAAAAGGAGAAGGCATCCATAGGAATTGCAAACTTGCTCTAACCTTCACAAACTTATCAATTCATAATTCAAGATTGCCCTAAAAATGGGGGTTATAAGCTAAAGTCATAAGGAAACCCTAATTAGGCTAAATACCAAATTTACCCTAAAGTTGAATAAAACAATCATTAATAGAAAGTTCACATATCTTAAATTATATTCATAATGTGACTTTATAAAGTAATACGTAAAATCAAATCCTTGTAAATCCCCATTAGTCACTTGTATGATTCACATCATTCTCCCAAAATTTTGAAAATTAAATAAACGCCAAATTCTACACCTCTTTTGGTTTAGTTTGCAATCACATTCTGGTTATACAAGAATCATAGATTCAAGGACAGAATCACAACTTTAAAATGAATATCCTGTCTTGCTTCCATTTGTTAACTTGAAGCTTCATGCTTTAGATAAAAGTGCTTGAGTAGTCATAATGATCCATCTCTAGGTAATCAATTCAAGGCTGTCCAAGAACAATATGGTGACATTCATGGGAAGAACATCGCACCATATGTTTTCCAAATTTCGAGTCAAAATCCATATCTGAATCCCGAAGAAGTATCCACTCCGTCTCCAATTAATACACCCGCTTTCCTTTTCCGGAATGTCTCAACTTAATAGCCCTATTTTCCCTTTTTGGACATAATCAACATACCAAATCTCAAAATAATAAATATGTTGTATTCTTGACAATTTTATTATGTTGAAATCAGTGTTTACCGGAAAAAAAAAATCTACTAAAGTCATAGTGGGACTATTAACTTGAGAAGGAGGGAGCACTCTTTATCCACAGTACCTCCAACAGTCGGGGATGTAGTTAAATTCCACTCTTGATTTGCATTAGTAAAAGTGCGCTCCTCAATTTGCATTAGTAAAATTCCACTCCTTGATATGCTTTAGTGAGTTGAACTCTGTTAGAAACCATCTCACCCAAAACCTTAAGTTGTTAGGTAGTAGAACCACAATGCATATCATACTCTTCAACACTCCCCATCACGTGCGACCCCACTTGCACATGGAGAAACAAAACAAACCAAACCAAAGGTGCACTCCATGCACAAACAACAATGTGCATACTACAAAACACAAAGGGGAAAACAAATGAAAGCGGGAGGATTCAAATCCGAGACCTTGCGGAACCTGAGCATTAATACCATGTTATGAACCATCTCTCCCAAAAGCTTAAGTTGTTACGCATTGAGCCAACAATGACTATCATACTCCCCAACACGCTCTTTGATCATAGTGCACTTTGGTGAGATGGCGATTCAACATAGATGACCTTCAATTCAACTAATTTCCACACATCTTGACAACAGAATTTTCTTAATGCCATACGAGCATTGTCACTAACACCCCAATTCTTTGGAGACAATTCAGATGATAAAATTGCAGCCCTCGAGTATAAATTTTAAGTGTAAACATATTTAAAAAATGCCTTCCAACTTGGTTGAAGACCCATTGCAATAATTTATAGTTACATAAGAAACAGTACCACAAGCAGCTAAGGGGAGTATGCCTCAACTCAGATATGAAAAATATGAATATTTATATACATATACATTGATTTATACATGTTTGTGTAGACATACATAGAGAGAGAGAGAGAGAGAATTACCCTTCCAGACGCACACAATTGATAAAAGCAGTGGTAGTTCCTTTCTGGATCTGTTATTTGAACCACACGAGACCGT
Source organism: Lonicera japonica (assembly GCA_021464415.1). Taxonomy (NCBI): domain Eukaryota; kingdom Viridiplantae; phylum Streptophyta; class Magnoliopsida; order Dipsacales; family Caprifoliaceae; genus Lonicera; species Lonicera japonica. The sequence continues at coordinate 25,148,937 of CM038469.1, forward strand.
TCTAAGAGGTATGTTCTAATTGCAGCGCCGGATATTCTACCATTTGCATCAAACTGGATTTCGACAAACTTGCCAAAACGACTGCAGCCAAAAATATTGAATCTCTGAGATGCTGAGAATGAAGAACATAATTGGTGACTTAAAAATGTAAATGGTATAAATACGGAAAAAAAATACTTTTAAGCTGAAAAATGATCAAGTAACTGATTTGGTAGCTCCAACTTAACGTAGTCAATTACTTTGTTATAGTCTTTATTCATTAGCTCTTAAGCAATGAAATATAACTAGAAGAGCAGGATAAAGAGGATAACACATTTTTCAGATATTTCACAACTGCTAAAATCCATTTGCAGTAAAACCAAATCCATATATTTTTCAAAACATAAACTAATAGTGATGGTACAACTCCCATTTGCTTTAACATGCGTCTTTATTTCAGTGTGTGTTTGAGAGAGTGAGAAAGAGAAAAAGGGGGGGAAGGGGGTTTCAAGAAACAGTTATCTTTGGGTAAACCATTATACTAACACCTCAACTAAAAGTCTCAGAATCTTGGACAAGCATGAAGAGAATACCAAATGTCAGGGTCATTGGGTGAGTAGTATGTAAGAACCTAGTCAACTACAAAAATCTTTGCTCTCTTTGACCTTCCAAAAAGTCAAACCACTCTCCCAAAGGAGATAGATTTCCGATTTCAGCTGAATACAACGGTGCTCTGCAAAGACACCATACCATTTATTTGACCCTGTTGTTGTCGGTGGCTGTTGTATCTGCCCCAGTGTGGATGTTGGCATACAAACTATGGTTGTTCATCCCACGTAGCCTTGGTCTGGTAAATTTTTTGCTAATTGCTATATATCTGTGGACACTAGTTCTTCCGAACAACAAGCTTTTTGAGGAAAAGTAAAACCATGAGGACTTGGCCCAAAGCCTACCATATCTTACTGGGTGGACCCAAACATGACATAATTGTATTAGAGGGGAAACCCAGCCAGAAGTGTGCCAACAAGTACACTAAATGCTAGGGGGGAGATGTAACAACCCTAATGTTGTGGGTGATCTGATGCATGTGCCCCAACGTGGCTATAGTAGATGTTGGCAGGCTACACAGTACACACTATGGGTGTTGATCCAACATTGCCTAGGTGTAGTAAACTAGTGTATTATATATGTGTTGCATGGCGACTAGTCCTTCCACATTAAGAGGCCTTTTGAGGAAAAGCGAAACCGTGAGGCCGTGAGGGCATGGGGCCAAAGTGGACAATATTTATAGGGATGGACCAGGAAGTGACATTGTATATTTTTGCTTACAGAAATAATCATGCATACTAGTAGTGGCCAATGCTCAAAGGTTCAAGCCTTTAAGTGGTGTGGACTGGTCGTTCCCCTTGTACAATTTGCCATGGTTTGTACTGCCCTAGCCTGAAGCAGAGCCCTTCCCAAAGATTCTTGGAGCTATGTGATTCAGTAGCTAGAGCAAGGGCTTCTCGAGAAATGGTGCCCACTGGAGCCACTTGGAAAACATCTTTCTAAGAGAAAAGATACCAGGTGACTCTAGGACCACATATCGAGTTCACATTTGCAAACATGATGCTGATTATGCAAGGAAGTAATAGGGATTTCTGAAGATACTTGCTTTTATCCTTGTTATATTATAAAATGTGTATGATGATAATGTAATTTAGCATAATTAGGAATCTAAATATTTTGAATTACCTTAGATAATTATCTTTTAAGATGCTTCTTCTATTAAGCCTAGAATAGTGTTTTTCTTAAACTTACAAATAACATGTGATCTTTATTGTTTTCTAGATGCGATTCTAAATTGTGAGGGTCAAAAAATATGGGCCAATGTGGAATTGAGTGAAAGAGAATGACTAGCACAGACAAGATTAAAGAGCTATTGCAATTGCAACAAAGAATATATAAAACTTAACCTCAAACATACCTTGAATTGTCATTTCTAACAGTCCTTGCATTACCAAATGCCTCCAATAGCGGGTTCGACTGAATTGTGAACAAAGTTTAATTAACAATCTAATTGGTTGAGGCATAAAATTGCAACAAAAAGAAAGACACCATGAACATTTTTACATTTTTTAACAGAAAAAAAGGTCGACAGTCCCAAACAAAAATTACAGAGCATTTTATGCAAACAAGAGATTATCAAAGCCAGGTCCTTTTGAGCAAAATCTATCTATCAGTTTGATCAACTCAAGTGAATCTTACTTCAAGGACTTGCTGTTCAACTGTTCTATCGTCATTGGCAGCACGACCACCAACATAAGTAAGATACTGCATAATCAATTTTGTCGTCTCAGTCTTCCCAGCCCCACTTTCTCCGCTAACTAGTATAGATTGGCTTCGAGCCTCAGTCATCATTGCTCTGAAACAAGAAACCCAAAGCTAACCAAATCACTTTTCTAGCCAACATAAACATTAGGGTGTGTTTGACTAGAAAAAAGTTGGAAAATGATTGAAATCACTACTAATTTTAATGAGGAGTTGCAAAACGAGATGAGTCATTTGGTGAAATGTTTTATTGCTTTTCGTGTTTTCCGTGGAAAACATCTCACCAAATGACTCGTCTCTTTTCCAACTTTTTATAAAAATAGTATTTTCAATCTTTTTCCAACTGCTCTATCAAACACACCCTTAATTTCAACACCACCACTCAAAACGTGAGTTGACAAACCTGTAAGATGCATCAGCCACAGCAAAAACATGAGGGCTAAGCTCACCAAACGGAGCTCCCTTGTACTGCTCCATCATGTGGCCATTGTAAAGATGAGGAAGTTTCGTAAACGGGTTAACTGCAATTAAGATGCTTCCTGTGTATGTCTAATATTAACATATACCATTCATCCAACTGTCAGCTCACCCAGAAAAAGTTTAAGCCTTAAGCAAGTCATTCTAGAAAAACGAAAAACCAAGTAGTTGTCTTGAATCTTATGAATTAAAAAGTTGCATCTTACAAAAATATTATATTTCGATAATATGCAGACATATCAGATGGCTCACCTGATGCACACTAGCTAGTGGGCAATTTGACATCATCGAATATTGAAAAATTAGTATAAAGAAATCTACAATCTCATATCACGTGGATATGATTATTTTGGGGAAACCTTGTCTAACTAATCAGTAAACAATCACCAAACAGGGAGAAACATACAGCACTAACCAGACAACTCGGGTGTAACTAGTTCCTCTAAAACACAAACCATGTATTGGCAAAGAACGACGTTATAAGAGAAACAACCTGGTGGGAGGAAAATTAAGGTCCTAGATTGGGTGATTTACATTTTACAATGACATCTATTGTTTTTCCCCACAAAACAATATGGAAAGTTGGCATTCCACCAAAGGTAAAGGTATTCGCTTGGTTGGCCTCTTGGAAGAAGGTCAACATGTATGATTTGGTCCAAATTAGACGGCCTCATCTTTGTATATCTCCGTCTTGGTGCACTCTTTGTATGAGGGATATGGAATCCATTGACTATGTGTTAATCCATTGACAATTTACACATGTTATTTGAAGTAAGATTCGTATGGAGTTTGATTTGATAGCAGTTCTGCCTAGTTAATGGCATGATCTTTTGGCCATTGAATGTGTTTTGAGGGTAATAATAAGAAGGCTGCTGTGGAGGTGGTGCTGTATAGCAGTGGCCTGGAGTGTGCGGCAGGAACGCAATACTAGGATATTTGAAGACAGATTTTTGGAGGCTCCGGAGGTGTGGAGTAAAATCAAGTCATTAGTTCTCTTCAGGCATTCTCATCCAGAATTTTTGGATCATTATCTGTCACTGAAATTTCCAGAGATTGGGGTGCAGCTTTGATATAGAGCTGTAGGGATTTTGTACTTATAGTCAGTGGGGTTTTATTTTTTTTTGAGAATAATTTGTACTAGAGTGATTGATTGCTGTTTTTGGGGTGCTGTTGTGGTGGACTTCTGGTCCTCCAGATAGCTCTTTTTTGTTTACTTGTGTAAAGATATAGAAAAGAGATAAAGATTATTGAATTGATTGATATAAAACTATTACAATGGAGACCCTTTATATAGGGTTGTGAGAATGATATAAATAAGGAAAATATAAAAACCTAATTAACTTAGAGATTTATAGATTGAATAGTCAACTCTTATAAATGGTAACTATATCGATGACAACTAACAAATATATATTATATATGTTAACATCCCCCCTCAAACTCAAGATGGTAAAATAGACCAACTTGAGTTTGGAAAGTATGTCTTGAAACTAGATGAATGCACGATGAAGATTATTGGCAAGGGAAGTCCGGCTTTGATTGTCTGACATGGTTGTTGATTCGCCAGCACGATTGCCATCCGGGGCGACGTCCGACCGACATGGATGCCGCCTGGGGTGAGATCCGACACGGCTAGGAATAGATCAAAAATATGCCGAAATAGAGATCTTAGAGAGATGATCTAGAAAAACTGGATCAATGAACAATAACTGCGAATAGTGTTGATGAACAGTACTGTGGTGAACAGTATTGGGGTGAACAATAAACATTTTTTTTAACACGTGACGGCTAGGGTTTACATGCTGGGATAGAAACACAGCGGCTGAGAATGGTAACGGCTAGGGTTTACATGCTAGAATAGAAACACAGCGGCTAGAGTTTAAGCACTGGGATGGAAACACAGCGGCTAGAGTTTAAGCGCTGGGATGGAAACACAGCGGCTAGGGTTTACGCGCTGGAATAAAAACACAGCGGCTAGGGTTTACGCGCTAGGATGGAAACACAGAGGCTAGGGTTGACGCGCTGGAATAGAAACACAGCGGCTCGGGTTTGATATGATTAGGTTGAGAGAGACAAAGCAAGTGTGCGGCGAAGCTAGAGGATGATGGTAGATTGGTTGAGTAGTGATTGTGGTTTTGACAACGGTGAAAGAGAATGGTAGATTAGCGCCGAAGGTGGTCCGGCGGGCGACAATATGTATCGCCCGCCGTTGATAGCGGAACTATAATTTAGAACTCAAAATAGGAGGATCTTATTCCTCTGATACCATGTAAAGATATAGAAAAGAGATAAATATTATTGAACTGATTGATATAAAACTATTACAATGGAGACCCTTTAAATAGGGTTATGAGAATGATATAAATAAGGAAAATATAAAAACCTAATTAACTTAGAGATTTATAGATTGAATAGTCAACTCTTATAAATGGTAACTATATCGATGACAACTAACAAATATATATTATATATGTTAACAACTTGTATTGTTATTTTTATCAAATATCAATAAAAGCATTTGTTTCTGATCAAAAAAACAGAATGCCAGTCGAAAGTTGCCAAAAGAAGCCCAAAATGATGGTTTTCAGCCTGTACAACATCCATAAGCATCTATGAAGCACGGATTCTTTGAATGGGTCAACAAACCCCAATTGCACTTGAGTCGGATTCCGATTCGCACCCGTTGCCTATCCAATCATTTTAATAAATTTTAATTACATATTGTTGTTGGATTCTTCTAGGATTCTCAAAGAATCCTAAAATCAACTAGGATTAGTGGTAACTTCAAACCAAATTCAAACATCTATAAGCTAAACATCAATCTGTCAACAAATATATTCCGTGCACAATATAACACAGAGTCACAGAATTTATGAAAAATAATCAATAATGTTGTATATTTCGTATTATTACTTTGTTGCCCATCACACCCGTATCCTTTTTTTTTGAGATTTTCCAAATTGCTGCACCCACATCTGTGCTTCGAAGATAAGCATAGAGGAGATACAATGTTGATCAATGCCACTAAAGTGCATTCGAAAATCCGTTTTTTTTTATCTGCATTTGAAAGTTCAAACTATTCCTCTTTTAGAAAAAAAAATATAATAATGAGGTGTCAATATATTTATAGTGGGCCTTTGGTTGCAAAATATCCACACAAGTCAATAATTTATAACATGCCAGCCCCATGAATACAAGCCCTCAAATGCCTATGAAAGACACATCATGCCCTCCTAATTATTGTATCAAAGCAATCCAAAGTCCTCACAATTAAAACAAATGAATGAACAAAAGTACTGTATCCATTCCATATGGTATGGTCAAATGACAAGATACATTTAGTCGCAATTATCAGGATATGATCCTATTGGATTGCGCCAGAAGAAATTGTTTGGCATTCTATGCCTTGACTACCTACCAGTCCAGTCCGCACCTGCCTAGTTGGAAAGGTGCTTTTGTGGCGGTTCATTGTTATGACGTTGAATGGATCCTGTAATCCGGTTGCCAACAACTAGAACTACTGCTGTATGGTGGCTTGTTAAAAAAAGCTTGGACTACAATGCAATTAAGTGGGTTAGTTATCCACGATTGTGTACAATCGATTAAACTATGAAAATCTCTTTCTGTTTCCTAAAGATGGCAACAATCTTAAGATGTTCAAAGCAACACAACCTTTAACAACACCGGTTAACATAGAAATTGTGAGTCAAACACACAATACACCGCCAACTTACATGATTCAGGAATAGTGGTTCTCAAAAGGTAGGAGCTGATAATTCTTATCAGTGTAGAACAAAGAAGAGTGGAAGATTGTTGTGGGTGGAGCTGCTTTCAATATGGTCTGGCCTTCAGTTGGTACCATTTTTACAGTAATGAAGGTGCTTTACACGGGCCCTTCAAAAGAATTTCATTAGGAGTCCTTTTAGCAAACGGAAAAGTTGTTTTAGGTAACATCATACTTTCCTACTAGGTGATGCTCGAAAAATTCCTGGAAATAGATTAGGAATACTCTTGCACATAGTAGCTTCCTCTTGGATTCTAGAAACTCTTAGTACATCCTGGGACCTTTCCCAGTTTTGTTTATTGTTGGCTTGGTTAGTGAAAAGCTGCATATGAAGCAAGCACGGGTTCAATGAAAGGGTCAAAGAACCAGAATCAAACTAGAGCAAAACCCTGATTCTACCCCCATTCTTCCCCAATTGGCACCCACCGACCACCGTGTATCCATTTCTTTAACTAAATTGGTACATGGATTCTTGCTGGATTCTCAAAGAATCCTTTAGTATTCTCGACTAATCCTAAATGAACCGAGATCAAGGACCAACACTTGTAAGCCAAAATGAGACTACGATTAGCAATGTAGTTGTTTACTTGAAAGTTTGAGAGGAAAAGAGCAATGCACATAGTATTAAACTAAGATAAAGCATTTCATCTGGCAAAATTAATGGGCGATGCTTTGGCAACTAGTGAGAATTTATTCTATGGCCTCTCCAATTTTCCCTATTGGTTCTATTGAAGCTGAGTTGATTGAACGCATACTCTTCAGGCACAATTGGGATACCTAACTGGGTTTTGGCAGTCTGCTTAGAGATGATAATGGCTGTGTTTTTTAATGCTTTAGCAAGCAGGTTACTGTCTCCTCTGTCTTGGTTGCCGAGTACTAATATATCATGCACTAAAATACTTGAAATAATATAATATATTTTTATTGTATTTTGAGATATTTTGAGTTGCCAGACCCGTATCATATTAGACCTGCACCATGCAAGCTGCATTTGGTTAAACCCGTTGGAACTTGGAAGCCAAATGCAAATATTGGCATCAATTCAACGCTTTACTTTATTGCACTGCCATCAAGTGTTGTATGCAACTTTAAGAATTACAGTAGTTTAAAATGATAGAAAGCTAAGTTCTTACTTTTTAAGTAAAATAAGGTCAGTAAGCAATTGTATTGAAGAATAATAAATTGCACCACGGCATATATGGAAAGAAACTCACATATATTTCATTAAGAGCATATCTCCTCTTGAGATTATCAAGAACTCCAGGTTCATTCAAGTAGGTCAATTTGGTCATGTCATCAACTCCCCCATAGTCTGCTTCAGCATCCCTCGGGAACAATTTCTCAGGCAAGCTCAACACCTACAAACATCATGTCAAAAATGTAATTCTCCACAAAACAAAACTTAGCTAGTGTTTGTTTTTACCTCTTAATGCTTAATTGGATCATTCAACATTCAGCAGTACAAGTCCAGTGCTAAATGCTTAATATAAGTTTAAAGAAATTTTATTCCAATGTAGCCCCTAATCTTTTTATTCATTCGCTAGTGATACATATGACAATAATAAGAGTAAAATTGTAAAATGACATCTACTTAGCCTACACACCCAAATAAAATCAAACACATTTTCCAAAGGCTCCCTACGCATTAGGAATTCAGCGTTCAGTATGCAGCAACCAAAGGTTAAAAAAATAAACAAGCGATTAACCCCTATGCAAAAGCCCTTAAATTAGAAAGAAAGAGGGAAAATGGAAGTGAAATTAGATAAATTCTAGTACTAGGGTACTTTCTCAGCAGCCAAACAGAGAATTAGATATTCTGTGCAACATTACGCATTCAGAGTTTAGCATTCATTCTTCCGCAATCAAAGATTAAAAAGAAAAAACAGACCGTTAACCCCTTTGCAAAGGCCTTTAAATTAGAAAGAGAAAAATGGAAGAAATTAGATAAATTCTACTACACAGTGAACTTTCTCAGCCGCCAAACAGAGGAATTAGATAAATTTGGGGGGGCTCAAACTCACCTTCTTGCCAGAATCAGTAACAACTTGAACCTGCTTGCCAACAAAATCAACCACTTCAGCTGGAACCCAAGGTGAACCTCTATCGTCAATCCACACCTTGGAACCCTTTCGAAAACTCATCTTCACTCACAGCATCAAAACAAAACCACACGAAATTTACACAAACCCTAGTTCTAGAGAGAGAAAGATAGAGAAACACATAAGCAAACAAAAGAGGGGAGAGAGTTTTGTCCGGAGGAGCGGAAACAAGGAAAAGAAAATGGAAATGAAAAAGTTTGTAAATTGTAATTTGGGAATTTTGGATTCCCGCCCTGAGGAAAAGGGAAATTTGGATAGTCAAAAATAAAAAGTACAGAGGGGGCGGAGATTATAGCTCGAGAATTCAAAGGAAATTAATTCTTGTGTAGAGAAGAATAAAAAGTTAAAAATGGTGTCCAATTAAATAGGTTTGCTTACTTAATGCGTTGAGAGTAATGGCCGTGTGGGCTGATTACAATTTGCACGTTACCTGTTTGATAAATTGACTCGCTGTTTGGACTCTGCTGACTGTTAGACTGAGGAGTTTATGTTGGTAACCTTGCGGACATTCAATTTTACTATAACTTTAGGCGCGGCCAGCCATCGCATCGGGTCGGATTCGGAGTAAAATTTATTAAATCTAATTTAAATTAATCTCCTCACCCACTTAAAATAATTTAACTTTTAAATTTGACACTAAATCATCATACTCTAAGACTCCGTTTGATAGTAACATGAAAAATGAAAAGAAAAATAACTAATTTAAGTGAGAAGATGAAAAATAAGTTGAGGGATGTGGTGAGATTAACTCTTGCATTTTGCTTTTTTTCATGACAAAATTTTCTTTGTGTGATGATGGAGAAAATTTTTTCACAAAATATTAAAAGATGATAAAGGACATATACTCACAAAAATGAGTATGAGATGTAGAGTATCTCACCATATTCTTAAACTTCTTTTCCATCTTCACACTCAAATTAGTTGCTTTTATTTTCATTTTCCATCTTGCTATCAAACGGACCCTAAATTTGTAAATTCACCCCAACAAACACTCTTCCTCTATTCATCACTCTTCCCATTTAACCTAAAGAACAAAACCTCAGAAAGAGTATTTCTCTCTCCACTTTAAATTTCTCATCCAAATCGATCATACCTTTGACTTAGCATCCTTACTGTCATTTACCATCTCCTTCATTTATGTTTTGTTAGCTTTAGCTTTTGGTTCTATATATGGTGTTCAATTTTTGAACAATATATATGGTGTTCAATTGAACAATATTTTCCATACCTATTATTATTTCAATTGAGTAAATTAATTAATGTAGATTTTTACCATGATTTTGAAATGTTGTAGTGTACATTAATTTTCAGATAATTCCATTTTGTAGGCGTTAGTTATATTTTCTTCGTTTTGACAACTTTTAGAGTTTTGTTTTAGGTATTTGTAGGATTCAATTCCAATTGCTCAAAACTATGAATCTAATCCAATTTTAATTAGGCTTGGTGAAACTAACAAATTGGATTTGATTGTTTTAAATATTACTTTTATTTGATGGTATAAATGAGTGAAATTTAATTAATAGATGTTTTAAATATTACTTTTATTTGACGGTATGATTTAAAGTTAAGAAAGTACAATTAATTAAATTGAAAATTATAATGTTTATAAAAAATTTAGTTATAATGAATGAAGTAAATTGTAAAATATTTTATCACCATAAAATAATAGCAATTCACCATCCATCACACTAAATATTAAAAAAAATCACTCTAAGTTTTTCATCACAATCCACTTAGGGTATGTTCTTTTCGCATAATTTTGAGACAAGATTTGGTAAAAATCATGTGATTTATGTAGTTTACACTGCAACATTTCAAAATTTTCTAATTTTTTTTAAAAGAACATCGAAATTGAAATCATGAGATTTTAAAATTTAGTGAAAATAACACAACCTTAGTGTATATCGGGTTTTTTTTTGTGAAAAAATATTAATTATATTAGTGTCAATTTTTTTGTCCCTAATTATCCTTTAGCGAAGATAATTTTTTGGCCCTGCATTTATTTTTAAGCTCTAGTAAACTCACCCCACTAATGGGGTGAGTTGAAAATATTTTAGAAAAGTTGGCAGGGTGAGAAGAATTTTTTCCAAATTGGGGTGAAAAGCAAGATTTAGTAGGTATATTTAAAATCATCCTTTAAGATATTTAATGGAAAAAAATAGTAGGTTTGAGGCGAGTCAGGTTAAAGAAGTTTATTTTACTTTGAAAATTCTGAACTCGACCCGGTATAACAAAAAAAGGTCTATGAACTGGCCACGCTTAGGTCGAGGTGGATTAGAAACTTAGCAAGTTGAGCTATTTTGTCATCTCTAACACGAGTGTCGTCAAAATAAATTCTTTTTTTTTAATATGATACAAGAAGTGGTGGAGACAAGAATCTATGTAAGGGTGGCAAAATTCAAAATACATAAAAACATATTTAAAGTTATAAAATGCTGACATAAATATAATTGTATTAATAGTAATACTTCATACAACTCAAATATACAATGTGAACACTACTACAAATTACAATAACATACTATGAGATTTCATATCTTAAAACTATAGCAACACTTTCTCATTCTCAATATTATTGAAAATATCTTGTTCATTGTATGTCACTAAACAATAAGGAGTTTAGACTTAAATCACCTAATAGTATGCGATTACTCAAAAAATAGACCTATTATTAAGCAATTAATCAATTATTCAAGAAATACACTTAATATTATGCAATTAATGAATAAATAAACTTAATATTGAGCAATCACTAGCAATTTTTCAATTAATCTAACATACATATAGTATTATGCTATTAATCAATAATATAATTAATTAAGAAATATACTTGATATTAAAATATATATATATATATATTAATTAATCAAAATGATAAATTTATCATGGCAAGTCCCTATATATATTTTTTAAATACCCTACATCTAGTAAAAATTTTAAAAATCAAGGGGCGACGATTTCCCCTGTGCCCTAACACAGCACTGCCCCTAAATACAAGTACACCAAGGTTCAAATCTTGGTGTAAGTTTTGCCAACTTTGTTGTTACATCTGGCTTGTAACTTAAAAAATGAGACTTACATCAATTCAATACTATACTAATGACTAGGGGTAGATTTGGTACAAATCCGTATGCACCGTGTACCGTACCGAAAATTTTGTACGCCAAAATCTATTATGACTACCATACCAAAATTTTCGATATACCAAATGTGAAGCCCCAAATTCTGGATTAGGCTAAATGCCACCAAAATTTGGTTAATCACGGTGCTGTACACCGATAGCATAAATCAACAATTAAGACCATTAAACAAAATCCTGTTGAAAATCTTTATAATTATCAAAGTAAAATTCAATAGGAATAATACTAACTGATAAACACACACATTGTAAAATTTGAGTTGTTAACCACACTTATACCAGTTTGGAGTTTTACAAATTTTAAGTCTTAGTATATTCTGGTCTAAAAACAAAAACATAATACAAGTCTTAATTATAAATTCATACTACAATACTAAAGTTAAGGAAATAGTCGGGAGGAACTAGTACGAGGCAATTTACGATTCGTCTGCCTTTCCTTTCCCTCTCCCCTGTCCCGGCGCAAATGTACATGTGGGTAGGGCTGGGACCGGTTCAGTTCCTTGCAAAATTTTGAATAACCGTTTATTTCATAATGGTTCGGTTTTAACTATGTTTTTTAGAAGAACTGGTTTAATAACCGAACCAATTCTAACGATTCAGTTCCTCCAGTTTATTGGTTAACCGTTAGTAAGAGAAAAACCGAAATTATAATATTAACCGAAATTAGAAAATTAACTGAATAATAATTGAAAAGCAGTATTGCAAAGGAACTATTTAGTGTAACACCCGTGTGTTTAATTCATCATTTTCAAGTTAATCTCCCAGTCCAGGTTGGCGCCGAACCGATATGGCCATTTGGCAGACCGGTCTGCAGGCACAAAAATTTTGGAAACCTTGGCGCCGGACCAATATGGCCTTTTGGCAGACCGATCCGCAGTCCTAAATCTTAAAAAAAATCGCTCGGACCGGTCTCCACTTTTCCCAGACTGGTTCGCAGTGTTAAATCTGTAACATAGCTTTTATCGAATTTGACCACTTTGACCCATTTTTTAATCCCTTCTCCTCCATTTTTCAGCCATTTTCGTGGGAGAGAAGGCTTAGAACAATTCTGGAGAGAGGGGTGATTTATGGTGAGATTTTGAGATTTCATAGCTCAAAAACTCAAGCTTTTCAACTGAAATCGCAGATTTTTTATGTTCTTCGCTTTCTCTTCGCATTTTTAAGTTTACATGCGTGATTTGGGAGGTCATTTGAGCTCAACCCAGGCCATCTACCTCTGTTCTTCTAGTTTACCAGGTGGGAGCTCCCCTTTTTTCTTTGATTTGCAAAATTTCAAGTTTATTGAGTTGAAATCACTAGATTTTCGGTACCAAATTTATAGTTTCTCTTGCATGCACGTAGTGTAGCCATGGAATTAGCCTTTTGAGTGTTGTTATTGAAGGTATATTAGTTGCATTTGATGAATATATGGAATGATTGTCATGCATGTTGATAATTATGTACTCATTTGAGGATTTGGTACCGAAATGGCTAGAATCATTAAACACATGTCTAATACTTGACATTTCTACTTAAATTAATAAACTTCTAGAACATAAAACACTTTTAATTCACTTTTAACTCATTATTAGACATGTATACAATGCTGAATGATGATTATAGTTTGTTTAGTGTTTTCTTCACAATTATTGGTTTACAAAAAAAAATTTAATCATGAATAAAGGCTTATAGTGTTGTGATTCATGATTTATGCCTAACAAACTTAGGTAATTAATTTGTTAATGAAACACTTGAGTTGAATATTGAGTTGTATAACTTGGTTAATGATGTTATTACAAAGACAACCTTTGGATAATATTTTTGACAAACTAAACCAATCGCGGCGAGGTTACGAGGTTGTTGGAACCGGAAAGCACCGGTATAGAAATGCTTGAGTTGATATATTGCACAGACCCATGAGAAGATGAGGTGCCGTGAAATTTAGTTACCAGTGCGTTTGAGTGTAGTAAATTCCGTCTAGTACCAGTATTAAGTCGAGGAGAAGGAGAAGGAGGAAGTATATGGACGTTTATGCAGTTATTGACAGAGATATGCGTTGACAATAAATTGACATAAATTATGATAAATGAATGGCTTTCTTATTAATTGGTAAAACAAGGAAATCTTTGTCAACGATGAAATTATAAGTTTTCATACCATGGCATGTATATGCATTTCATTTCCCTTTTCCCTATAGTTCCCACTGGGCCAATTTTGGCTCATTCCCTCATCTATATTTCAGGTATATATCGTGGTACGGGTAGAGGTCGTGAACCAGGTCCGAGTTCGTCTTAGAGTCGCTCTGATACCCTTTATGGATTTTAGATCGTTGTATTATCTTTAATTGTGGGACTTGTTATTTCTAATGAAGTTGAGAGACTTTGTAATAACTATGATTGTATTAGTTTGTATTTCGAATTTTGACTTTATTTGGATTTCGGTTTGTAGGTGAATTATGATTTGTAATTGCATGTTGGATTGTAATCAGATGGTGATGTTTTCCATACCATTGTGAAGTTTTGGTTTATTAAACAGGGTGAATTTCTTAGTAGGTGTGAATACTTCATGCCGAAATTTTGTTAGATTCCCCTGCTTTTGTGTATATTATTAATTCAAATCACTTGTTTATCTGCTGTTAATTTAATACAGCATCCGTTAACACCTGCTTAATTAGGTAAGTTGTTACATTTAGAAACCAATTCTTTAGTGAATAACCGTTAAGAACCATTAGCAATTTCATTGAAACAACCTGCACAAAGCTGAATTCAAAAACTCAAAAAGTTTAAATGTCCAACATTCCAAGTCCAACAAATACATACATACATACATGTTTGACATATTAACTAGTGCAAGTTGTTAAAAAAAACCGCATAGTTCAAGTGTTCAACTTCCAAGTCTTCAAGAATAAGAACATAAAAACAATAAAACATAATAACGAATAACATGGTGGTTGCGTGCAGAATGAGGGCGTGGTTGAGAGTTGGGGCTAGGGTTATATGGACAAACGAAAAAGGTGAATCGGTGATATTTATTAGGTTTGTTTTATTATTAAGTTTTATATTTTTATTATTATTAAGTATAATATAAATTATATTATATAATAATTATATATATACATGTAAAATTGTTTTATTATTAAGTTTTATACTTTTATTATTATTAAGCACAATATAAGTTATATTATATAATGATTATATATATATACATGTAAAATTGTAAAGTGACCAACGATTCTTGGAAAGAAATTATACTGAGAACTAAACCACTAACTATCTACAAGAACTGAACCATTAACAAATTTAACATAATTTCTAAGAACTGAACCGAACCAGTTTTTATCAGTTCAGTGAGGACCGATTCTCAAGTTCCCGGTTCTAATTTCCCAGCCCTACCTATGGGATTAAAAACATGAGCGAAAAATGGCTTGGTGGGAACTATGCAGTTGATAAAGAAAGTACAACTTGTAAATCACATGCATTCATAATTTCTACCTGTATACATGTAGATCAATTAGTTAGCTAACACACAGGTTTGGCGCTATCACTATCCAGTCTACGTTACGTGGACTTACCAACCATGCGAGTGTAGAGCCTCCCCATATTTTTACTTTTTGTGGACTTACCAACCATATGATTGTAGAGTATCCCTATATTTTTATGTTTCGTGAACTTATCAACCACGTTGCTGTAGTGTCTCCCCATATTTTCCAGCCCTAATGTATCTAGGATATCCATCAAATAATAATAATATGGTATTCAAGTGCCAATATGATGCCCCAAATCCCGTTTAGAGATTTTCGCCTCCGAGACCGATTTGTCATAAGTGTTGTACATTAACAGTGGGTGATGTTAAAATTTTACAAATTAATTTAAACAAGTTATTTTAATTAAGAAAAATACATCTTATATTTTTAGAAAAATTTGGCATGGCTTACATTGTTTTATTAAAACCCAAGACAAGTATAAGTTATAATCCATCGAATCATTTCTCGAATAAAATTCAATAATAATCTTCATATCAATAAAAAGGTATATTATATCATGCAGTTCTTGAAAGAGTAAATAATCAACTACAAATTTACAATAGTTAATATTACATCGCCTCCTTAATTACGAAAACCAATTATTAAGTAGTGTTTACTTAATACAAATGGAATCAACTTAAAGTTACACATATAAAATCAAGTCGTCCCTCCAAGGGAGACTAACACGATTTTGGTATCATCAAAGGTAACTAAATTCTAATGCATGCCAATCCATAAAGTGTACCTACAAAACTATTATGGAAAATGAGAGTGAGCCAAATAGGAGCTCAATGGGAATTATAAAAGTTTTTCTATAAAAATACAAGTAGTATAGCACACACTACGTGCAATATCGAAAATAATAGAAAGCCACGAGATGCATACAATGTACTTTTTATATGTATACCATATATATATAGTACTACACCAAAATACTATAAAGCCACATATCAAAACTAGTGATACATACTATGCACCACACATGATATCCCCCCCCCCTAAAAAAAAGGAAATTAGTGTCGAAAACCATATATGTAAAATATAATCCAAATCCAAAACCAACCAAATGATAATAAATAAATATAGGCACCCATATTTTTACCATACGATATGTCCTCCTGTAGGACTCATATATCACTTTCCATGGCTAGAACCGTGAAGCGGGAAAGCCCGAAAATAAAAATGTCTTATAAGGACGTATAGTTAACCATCTATAATTTAAATCTACTATACACAGTTGACAGTCCCCATGGCTTGGGTATTTTAAATCCCACAGTGGAGACCCCCTACTACGGTCCACCTAGTGGTAAGCCCCTAAGGCTAAATAACTTGTGTAATCACACAGGCTATGTCCCCCAAGGACAAATATATCATGTAGCCACCAAAACTAAGATAGTAAGGGTAACTAACCAAATTGTACAATATGGTGTCAAATCATAAAACTATATAAATCTTAAACCAATTGGGAATATCAAGTTTATATGCATAAAAAACTAACCATTAGCTATATGGAATTATAGATATACGAGATACGTATTAAAAGAAAAAGAATGTGTAAATATACTTATATACACAAAATAGGTGGGAAAATCCATTAACAATGATAAGATAATAGTTTCAAGTAAAGCTATCCATATATCACATAGGATACCCACATGATATAGTATCAATAATCCCACCATAATTAACACAAATAGCTCATGACTTAAGTCTCACAAATTATCTTCTTACCATTAGTTATTTTACATAAGGAGATTTATATAACACAATTATCTTATACATATGATGTATCCGGTATACATATGCCAGATATATAGCAAACAAATAAAAAACTTTCAAGATTACGACACCCATATCACAATGATGTTCATAATGCACATACATTTATCCCACTAAATACTTTTGTATAAAACTCCATCGACGGTCGCATTAGTCGTAATCCATTTGGTGGGATTTTTTTTACTCAATACATATTACAAACTTCCCAATGATTAGTATAGCTTTCGGACATCATTCCCATATGGGTAATAGTGAAATCGTACAAGAAACCCACAAATTTTGGTTGTATAATTTGATTAGTAAAATCTAGCAAGCATTTTGTCGAAAAGTGGGTTTTAGCCAAATCCTTAACATTTGTTAACAGGTTGCATATGTACTCTATAGCATCATATTCACACAATATATTAAGAGGTATTCATGTATCAAACCAATCATATAATCATTTTCTAGTTATACACAATTTCTAGTTAAGCACATTTGTGTATAGTTGCGTTGTTGGGTAAACTTGGGGGAAATCTTGTTTATTCATCAAATTAACTAATCAACTAACAAAAATCAACCTTTTATATCTATAAATTCTAGAATTTATACCACTTATAGTTATTATATGCATTATCTTAAAAACTAGTAGCAATAATTATTGAATTTGGGGTTTTTAATCCAAATCATAAATTGAGTGTGTACAAATTGAATTGATTGTTTTAATAGATTATAATCAACATATATAACAATATTCTATCATTAATTGAAGGTTAAAAACACCAAAATCCAATGCATGCAATACAAACTTTAAGTTCTTATAAAAAAAACTCCAAATTTAAAATAAGAATCTAATGCACACATAATGGTAAGAAAAACAACTTTTATACTATTGTTCCCACATGATTTGAAGCTTTAATACAAGTTTTGAGATGGTTAATGATGATCTAGGTGGTTGGAATAACTTTCATCCAAGCTCTTCAAGCACCCATGGTGATGGTATGAAGAGGAAGAAAATGAAAAATCTAAAATCTAAAATTTTGATCCTTAGAGTTTCTCCAAATTCTGAACAAAATAATGCAAGAAATTCATTGAAGATAGTAATCTGCCAAGACGAAGCAATACAAACATATTTGGTTAAGCGGTTAACTTTGCACTCAATTATGACCCACAAGGAGCTAGAATTGGGTTTCGGTCAAAACATAAAAGTTGTAAAAGGAAAATAAAATTATCCAAAGTTTGAAAGGATGACTTATTTGGATATCGGATGAGAAAGTTATGGCTTTTCAAAATTAGCCAAAAACTCATTTTGACAAAAAATCAATTATCACCGTTAGCTGACCAAATCTAACAGCGACCATCCGAAATATGTTTCAACCATGCATGCATATGTAATATGATTAATATAACTTGCAGGAAGAGTTCGGTTCATTAAAATGTGTCCGAAACTAAATTCGACTAGCCAAAGCTCCGTTTAAAGGCAAAATACAACTAAGGAGCAATTAAAACCTATAATTTAATAAGGACCACCTGAATAGCAAGACGATCATTCACGCAAATGTAATTAACCTATTGAAACACATTAAAGGTGTCGAAACCATATAATTCTACTCGGAACAAAAAAATTACTAGTCAAAGCGAGGTTATTCGATAAATCAAGTTTATGAAGGAAACTTAATCGGTAAGCTAAACACGAGGTGTTATAGCCAATGTAGTACAAAAGTCTTTCGCCATCACAATTCACATGTGTAATTATGTAGTTTACAAGATAACTGTGTTGTATATTCAAGCTAATTTTTAAGGGAATACACTCATCATTCATTAAAAAAACTAATAACATTAATCTCATGTAGTATAATACTCAAATGTAGCATGAAACCCATCATTATATTAGTTCCATTTATAAGTATTTTTCCGTCAGTTATCAGTAATCATATACGTCAAAGGCTTTAGGCAAATACAAGTGGGGATTCTTGTTATATCTTCAAATTAGTACAACAATAAGTGATATTCAACCGATTAATATTAAGAAATCTAACCCAAACCCCTTACATGCAACAACACTTCACAATACCCAAAAATCTCTAATTTGGGTAAAAAATACACATGCATCATATACTAGTTGTAAAATAGGTTTGAGTATTAGTGTTCCCACCTTATTGTAGCTAGATCCTCAAGATTTGAAGTGTTGTAGTATTGGTTGAAGGCTGGACCAAAAGTTGTCAAGCTTACTTGAACTTCAATGGTGGAATACTAGTGAAAAGGATGAAGAAGAACAAAGAAGAACAAAGTCCTAACATAAATCCTTGATTTGTGTGGAAAAAGACCCCAAAAATCTCTATGAATCACCCTCTATAATCCCCTTAATCTCCCTTGTGTGCTTCTCATGTGTTTTGGTTTAAAAATGGGATGGAAATGGTGTGTCTCGAATGTTTATGAGAAGTAGGGTTGGGTCAAATGTCAAAATACAGGTTTTAACCAATCTAAGGCCATGTAGTCGACTACCATAAGTTGTGTTAGTCGACCATGACATGTAGTCAACTAACATGTACAACGACGTGTACATGTTAGTTGACTACATGCTTTTGGAGTTTGGGCCTTTTTCTGCTTCAGTTGTTTAGCCACATACTCAATTTTACACCCATTTTTGGACATCGGGGAGTGAGAATTTGGTTTTGGCTAAAACACTAAAGTTCTAGATAATCAAAATAACTTTTCAATGGAGTAAACTTTGGTCCATTTAAATAGCATATGAATAAGTTATGATTTTTCGAAGTAAGGAAGGTCGATTTGTCAATAAAATGTAATTAAATTATTAATTGTTTGAATTTTATTAGGAGCACCCGGATTGTGTTACCACTTATTACGCAAGTGTATTAAGTTATTATAAAGTATTAAAAGTTTTAAACCACAAAAACATTACCTAAATTAAATTTCAACACCCGAATCTAGGACTTAGCAGAACACACAACTATAAGCGAGATTAAGAAGGAAATTACAATGTGTGTCTTACTACAAATTCGGTTTGCTTGAAATTTGGTACAATATAACATTTTGCCAAAAAATCAAGTTTTTAAAAAAATAAGTTTTTTTAGCATGACATCTTGCCAGGAACTGACACTTTAATAAAATGTAAATTACATCATTTTGCTCCTAATTATAACACAATAGATACTACTTTAATAAAATATGTGTTCATTGTTCATATTATGATTTAAACTATATAACCATTGTTTTCCTTTTAACATTTTAAAATGGGAAAAAGGACAATTAAAAGAGTAGCGTTACAGCAACATGGTTGTTCACTTTTTAAACTCACTAACATGACTTAATTTGGATCTTAGGTGTCATTTTGGGAATCAAATTAAGTAATTAATTCAAATCAATTAGCCATTTTCATATTCAAACAAAGAACATATACGTAAAGAAAGTTATGACAAGTCGAAATAAATGAGAGAACACGAAGATTATAGATGTTAGTAACCATCTCACCCAAAAGCTTAAGCTGTTAAGTAGTGGACCAACAATGTATATCATACTCTTCAACACTCCCCTTCACGTTTGACCTCCACTTGCACATAGAGAGACAAACAAAACCAACGGTGCACTTCCTGCACAAACAACAACGTGCATATTGCACAAACACAAAGGGGGAAACAAATGCAAGTGGGAGGAATCGAACCCGATACCTTGCAGAACCTGAGCTCTAATACCATGTTAGGAACCATCTCACCCAAAAGCTTAAGCTGTTAGGTAGTGGGCCAATAATGTATATCATACTCTTCAACATGTGAGAATATTTCATTTATATTGTATTATTTACAATAAGAGAACATCTATATATACAAGTAGCAATCATACTTAATATAGGAAACTTATCTAAACTAGGAAACTAATGTAAATGTACAGCTAATATATATCTATACATAAATATTTAACACTCCCCATTAAGCTGGAGCGTACAAATTGTATGTTCCCAGCTTGTTACAAATATAATTGACCCGAGTACCCGCAAGAGACTTTGTAAATATATCTGCTAGTTGGTCATTCGACTTAACATAACCAGTAGCGATATCTCTTGAAAGAACCTTCTCTTGAATAAAGTGGGAGTCAATCTCGATATGCTTGTCCTTTCATGAAAGACATGATTAGATGCAATATGGAGAGCTGCTTGATTATCACATATTAACTTCATCTGCTGAACCTTCATAAACTTTAGCTTTTGGAGTAATTGTTTCAGTCATATAAGCTCACATGTTGCTTTAGCCATGGTTCGATATTCTGCTTCAGCAGTGGATAGAGCGACAACGGATTATTTCTTACTCTTCCATGACACGAGATTACCCCATACAAAAATGCAATATCCAGTGGTTGAGCGTTTATCAGACGAACAGCATGCCTAATCAGTACTTAGAAACTGACTAAAAACACTCATCGGAAATGTAATATCATGACGTGTTACCGTGAGGTAGTTAAGTTTGCCAATAAGTCTCATGTGCTTGCCTAGGTCTGATAAGGGCTCCCCCTGATTAGGTAAAATCTTAACATTTTGATCCATTGGAGTCTCTACAGGTTTGCAGGTAGACATGCCTGTTTCTTCTAAGATATCCAGGGCATACTTTCTCTGGGATATAAATATGCAATGTTGGGATTAAGCAACTTCTTTTCCCAAAAAATACTTGAGTTTGCCCAAATCTTTTGTCTAAAAGTGATGGAATAGATGTTGTTTGAGTTTCTGTATACCCTGCTGATCATTTTCGATAATCACAATGTTATCCAAAAACACAACCAAATAGATGCACTGGTCAGAGGATGAGTAGCAATAAAATACTGAATGATCGGCCTCGCTTCGGTTCATTCCAAATTGTTGAACAACCGAACTGAATCGCCCAAACTAAGCCCGTGGGGACTGTTTAAGTCCATAGAGAAAATGTCAAAGGCGACACATCAATCTAGATCTAAACTCTCCCTAAGCAACAAACCTAGGAGGTTGCTCCATATAAACCTCTTCTTGCAATTCACCATGTAAAAAAACATTCTTGATATCTAATAGATAGAAGGGCCAGTGATGAATGGCCGCCATAGAGAGGAATATGCGAATAAAGGCCATTTTGGCAACCGGGGAGAACGTGTCGCTATAATCAAGCCCATAAACTTGAGTATACCCTTTTTCAATAAGTCAAGTTATAGTATAGTTGGGAAAATCCAAGATAGAACTACAAGGAAAGTAAGGAATCTATTTCTTCTAGGTATCTCTCTCAGAAAAAGAAGGAAAAAGAAAAGAAAAGATGATTGACATGGGGAATAAAGAAGGAAAATGAAACGAAATTAAAACTACTAATTAACTAAACTAAAACTAAAGGCAAATTTAAAACTATAGTGCAAAAGTAAAGGGAATCTACAAGCACAAGTTATCTACCTAAAAGGCTTCCTAAATGCATTAAGTGAACATGCAAATGATCTAAAAATAAATAAATTATTTAAGATAGCGCACTAACTAAATAAATTAGATTATTAAATGAACTTAACTCAACGAGAAACAAACATTGGGGGTATCCGTAGTTAGGGAGTACGAAACTAGTCCAATCGAGTAATCTAAATCTAAGTTTAAACAAGATTTTTCACTAAAATTCAGCTCCTAAACCTTCTAACCATCCAATTATCTTGCTACTACAAGTATATGATAGCCCATGCGTGACAAAGACTATATAAACTAGCTTCAAGCAATAAAATTCGATAGTGAAACTTTTTGATTTTAAAAAAGAGTAATTTGAAACCTAGTATTGCTAGTGTGTGAAAAAAAATAATTCAAGTTGATTAAACTTCTAAAAAATTAGTAGCTTAACACTCCTATAAGGTTTGAATATGTTTGAACGTGATTCAAATCAAATACGTCGTAAAAAGAATGCCGAAAGTCAAAATTAGCACTTTTTCGGCACTTACATGAATAAATATCAAAACATCGCCAAATCAGACAATTCACTTAAGAAACTAACTGTAGACACCCCGATCCGTGACCTCCGCAAGAACCCTAAAGACCTTCGGGAACTACTTTTTTTGGGTCCGGGACCCACCCGAGTACCCGAAACTACCCCGAAAGGGTTTGTTGGCCAACAAACCTATTTTTAAGAGAGATTGTCGCACGACATATCACATTATCGCGCAACAATCACTGATATGTCGCGCGACAATCCCATTTTGTCGCGCGACAATCCCTCCTAACACCAGACCATCCACTCTCTGACACATCAGTCTGTCAGAAACATCACTTCAGCCGTTTATCGCATGACATTGGACACATTGTCGCGCGACATATGCCCCATTTGGAGAAGTGTCGTACGACAATCTTTCCCGAGCAGTATAAATAGGCCAACACCCCCAAGGGTTCAAGGTAGCAACTTGGGATTGGAGAATTCTAAGCTTTAAATCTGATTTTCTAGTCTTTCATCAAGCATTCTCTATTATCGTCTTATTTCTGAAGAGTTATCGAATCTATTCCTGACACTCGACGTGTCCGGTCTCTGAAATCGAATTCTCGAAAATATCTAAAGAAGGAAAAGATTATTATCGCCGGAGATCTCTATGCCGTATTATATTTTCTTTCTTATTATTATTCTCGTCGGGAAGATAAAGAAAATCTCTCATAGTATTTAAATTATATATATGTGTAATTGTTTTACTTCTGTTATTCAGTCCACGTTTTATTTGAATAACTTATTGCCAAGTTACAAATAGTCTACCGTTTTCAAAATAAAAGACCCTGATAAAACTATTTACAAAACCAGAAGAGTAAGTATATTACCATCCGGATAAAATCCTATTTTCACAACCCGGATCGGTAAAACTTACTTAGGAATAAAAAAACCCGGTGTATCCTATTTGTTTCATAGATTGTGATATATCTGGTAGAACTCCCCTCAAGAGTTCTAATTCCATATTGAATTAGTTTCGATACAAGATCCAACACTTTTTCCCAAATGAATTCAAAACCGAGAAAAATCGTCGTTATCTGAGAAATAACACGGTAAAACTCCCTCTAAAGTAAGAACATCTCTTGACACTTGTATTTGCATCTCTCAAAACTAAACATTGGATCCCGGAACACAAAGGTTTTCATCCCCTTTTCCCGTTTGTCCCAGAAATTAGGGTTTTTCACTTAGAAAGTAGTAGACTGTCAGTAAAAGCATCCAAGTTTTTCAACATAGAACAAACATATAAAAGACCACTAGAGACCGAAAGGGCGGAATGGGTGCTTAACACCTTCCCAAACCGTAATATAGTTTCCGAACCCTATAGAATCCTGGTTTCATAGACAAACGTGTAAAGAAAGGCTTGTCTATAGTCTTTCCTCTTACACGACCCTTTTTGTCCGTTTTCTAGTAAAACGTACTAGCGACTCTGAAAGAACCCCTTTGCATCTAGAAATAGAACATAGAGACATGTGATATGAATTACCAAAAATACTCCAGCAAATGGAACGACGAAATCCGTTCTGACGTTTCAGACGCCCAAACAAACGGGGACGAGACCCGGGGGTCGCATTTACGGATTCTCACAGTGGCGACTCTGCTGGGGACTGTTAGAGAACTAGACTCTTTTATATGTGGACTTTTGTTTATCTGTTGAAATACTTACTTTTACTGCTTTTCCTACTTATGTTAATGGATTGAGAAGAAACATTTTTCTAAAAAATGGGAGTTTTTCAAAAATACGTAATAAAGATAATGATATTTGTGAAATCAACCTTTCGAGCTTTACACGCACTTTCACAAATCATGCATTGGTTCTACGAGTGTGAATTTACCCCAAACCCTCTGAAGTATTATAAGTGAGTAGGGAGTTGGCTTGCTTGGGCCAACATAAACCGAAAGCATTTACTTCCACTCTCCTTGGCCAAGTACGCCCCCGAGGTATATCGAGTGACGAGAACACTCAAGTACCCGGGAAGTATATCAAAAGGTTCTTGCACGTACCCGCCCCTGGGATATATCGCAAGGTCTTGCCAAATAGGAGGGAGCCTGAAGCCTTAACCGTTCAAACACCTGCGCTGCATATAAGATTAAGTCAAATAAAACACTTGTCAAACAGCCGTAGGGGATGTACCACCCTACGGCTTACTTTATAACACCTTTTTGAACCCCGAGTCTTTTCTCGGCGATTTTTAGTGGTTCTTTTGGCAAAATCGAGTCGCATCCTAGTCTTCCTTCATATTCGCCACGTGGTTTCGTCTACAGCCGTAAACGAAGACAGTCTGGAAGGTTGGGCCGGTGAGATCATACCGGAAGACTAGTAAGACCAAGCACACCCGAAATGGACGATGGACGCGAGAATCAAGAGACAGATCAGAGCCTAGCCGAGGCGTCTGCAGTACAGCCAACTTTAGCCGAGATGCACCATTTGTTGATGACTGTCAGCCTGAATCTAGCAAGCCTCACAAACGAGCAACAGAATACCCGAGTCCGAGTAGAAGAATTGTCAGCCGGACGGACCGCACCGCCAGGGTTTGAACGACTACCACCGAATCGAGATTAAGGGCAGTCATCGTAAGTATTTCCCCCAGTTCAAGGAACCAATCCGCCACAAACGGGTCCTGTCATGGCCGGTCCCGTTCAAACCGATCCCAATAATCAGAACCAATGGGCCCCAGATTCAGGCCCCACTTACCAACAACAAGAGCCACCCATCATCTGGCCACAACCTGTGCAAGGCCTTGATCCCTAATACCAACCATGGCCACAAGTCCCCGCAAGACCTATTCCACCACTGGCCCCAGTAGCCCTTCCTAATGAGTACCCAGACATTAACCGACTTCGGGCAGTATATGCAGAATCGGTTATAGCTCGGGAACAACCCGACGAGGTGTCAAGAGAGAGCGAAGAAATGAAGAAACTGAAAGAGCAGATGAAGGTTCTGCAAAGAGGGATTTCTCTAATAAAAGGGGCAGACGAGATTACAGATATGAATGCCTTTTCCCTTTACCGAGAAGCAAGATTACCCCAGGGATTCAAACTCCCTTCTATCACCAAATTTACAGGGACCACACCCCCCAAAACCCATCTTCAATCCTACATCAGATCCATGCAAGTGTCCGGCTGTGGAGAGCCGAAACTGGCTCAGGCCTTTCATATGACTCTCACGGGGGCCGCCCTGAGATGGTTTTTCAATTTAGAAAGACACCACACAAAAACTTGGGGAGATATCGTGAAGGAGTTCATGACCAAATACGGGTATAACGAGGATTTGGAAATTACCCGTAAACACTTGAAAATGGCCAAGCAAGGCGAGAAAGAAAGCTTCAGCGATTTCATCACACGCTGGAGAGAGATGGCCTCCCAAATGTCCAAGCGACCCGATGAAGAAGAACAGCTGGAGATCATACAGAAGAATTTCACTCCAGCTGTGCTGAGTTGCATGGGAAAACATGTATTCCCACACTTTAGAGCCCTGTTGAGTATGGGGTCGCAAGTAGAAGAAGAATTGGCCAAGAAAGCAGAGACTGATACCAAGAAAGCCTCGTACACCGGGAGAAAGACAGCCACTCCAGCCGTAAACCAACTAAGCTCATACCTCTACCAACAAAATCCTTTTCAACAGTCACAACCAGCCCCTCAGATGAGTTGGCCCGCACAAGGAGACCCTTCGAGCACCGAGGCTAAGAGAAGGAGAAACTTCTGCACCCTCTCCACTACCCTGGTTAAAAGCCTGGAACTACTCCGAAAGGCTGGACTGATCACTCCACTCAACCCGCGCCCCCCACCAAACCCTATTCCCAACACATGGGGAATGAATGAGAACTGTGCATACCATCAAGCAGCGGGCCATGACACGGAACGCTGCTTGGCTCTTCGCTATCGTATTCAGGACCTCATTGAAATCGGAACCATCCCCGCACCCGGCGGACCCAATGTTACCAACAATCCCCTTTTTAACCACGCTCCACTTGCGGGAATTAACGCCTTGACCACTGACGAAGAAGGCTTTGATCCCGTAGGACTCATTCGGGATGACCCAGCCTGTAAGGCACCCGTTGTACTGTCAGCAAAGGCTCAAGTGGCGCCTGGCCTCAATCCAATAATTGACTAATGGATGGCAAAAATGAACTTCCTACTCGGGTAGGGTTTAGGAAAGGCAAATCAGGGGATCTCACAGCCACTTACAATCAAAACCAATCCCGGAAAATCTGGGATAAGATGGACCCAAGAGAAGAAGAAACAGCCGTGGAAACCCCGAGGCCCCCTTAAGGAGACAATCTGTATGACAGAAATCTCCCTTGGGACTTTCAGTTGGTCGGCAGAGCCAGAGTCATCAGAAACCCCAGAAGGATCAGACCCAACATCCCTTTGGATACAACAAATTACCCGTTCAGGAAGGGTATACCAACCACCGCCGACAGATATCGAGAAATCACCACCTCCTAAAGAAATAGGAGAAGATCGAGTATTGGAACAGTTGAAGAAAACTCAAGCACACATCACCATTTGGGGCCTCTTGGTTGCCTCCAAACCTCACAGGACCGCCTTCATCAAACTTCTAGATGAGGCCGTCATATCACCAGATTCCACACCAGAGCAACTGCCAAACATGATCGGGTCACTTACAGTCCAAAGAAGTCTGTCATTTTCAGATGAAGACTTATCCCCATTGGGAAGAAAACACAGCCTGGCCCTCCATATCACTGTCCGGACCCGAGGAAAAATCCTGCCGCAAGTCCTCATCGACAACGGGTCAGCCATAAACGTCTGCCCCCTGAAGACCGCCAGATGTTTAGGTATCTTAGACTCAGAACTTTCTCCATTAGATGTGACTGTTAAAGCCTATGACAACACCAGAAGGGCCGTCCTGGGTTCCCTAAAGCTAGATCTCATGGTCGGTCTCGGAAACTTTCCGGCCGACTTTCAAATCATAGACATTCCCTCCAGTTTCAACCTATTATTGGGAAGAGCATGGCTACACGACATAGGAGCACTCCCCTCCACCTTACACCAGAAGATCAAGATACCGTTCGAAGGAAATATAATCACCATCCAATGAGATCCTGAGAGGACCTTAGCAGATCTGAAATTACCTGTTTTGGGCATCGAGAGCCAAAGCATACAGTTGGGAGGCTTTTCTTACGAGCCTCAAGTACAAGCTCTCACCACCCAGATAATCGAGTATCTACCCCCTGATAATATTTCCGGTCTCAGCACCAAGATCACAAATATGCTGAGAATGATGAAATATTTACCTGGAGCCAGTCTAGGAATGGGGCAGCCGGGGTTACTCCAAGCCCTAGAACCAGTGACGAGGCACGAAAAAGAAGGGTTGGGGTACCAATACACCGAAGAAGACGACCAAGAAAGAAGGGGCCGAGGACATCAGTATCCGAGTTTTAGCTCTCTGAATGGGTTTCTCGTCAAAGAATGAGAGGACTTCCCCTTTTGCGGCTTTCAAGAGCCTTGGAGAAACAGCGACGGAGAGAACCTGCCAGGATAGGAAATCTTCTATGAAGAGGACCTTTATATCAAGGAAAACGTCATACACAGCTTCTCTACCAAGTTGACGATCGGGCCGAATGAAGAAAATGAAGACGAGAAAGATGAGGAGGAGGAAATGATCGGAGATCTCTTCAACATCATGGCTCTGGGGGATAACGAGCCAAGAGATGACCCTGTACACTTGATACACGCTGATCCGGATTACCAAGAAAATGGAGAAAATAGTGAAATTGTAAGGGTGAGAGATAAGAGTGGGGGTAAGACTAAGGAGGAGTCGCTCCTAGATTTACTTTTTAAACTTGTACCTATAAGCACTATTATTAAAGAAGAAGACTCTGTTTTGCGTTATCCTTTTAGTTTTGATTCTGTAATTGCTTATATGAAGATGAAAAGACTAAACGAACACCCTAAACGGGAGAAGCAGCGTATACGGAGTGAGGAGGGAGACACTCTCTTAATTAACCTCGGAACGGAAGAAGAAAGAAAAGAGGTCCGTATTGGGGCAAGTCTAAGCGAGACGGAAAAAGAAGAATTCACACAAACTCTAAATGAGTACGTGGATATCTTCGCCTGGTCTTACGCATATATGACAGGTTTGAACAGCCAGATAGTCATGCACGAGATACATACCAAGCCGGAATTTAGGCCCGTCAAACAAAAGTTGAGAAAACTTACGCCATAATGGTCCCTGAAAGTAAAAGAGGAAGTGATGAAACAACTGAGTGTGGGGTTCTTGCGGGTGATCGAGTACCCCTCATGGTTAGCCAACATTGTACCCGTCCCAAAAGTAAATGGGAAAGTCCGCATGTGCGTAGATTATAGAGATCTCAATAAAGCTTGCCCAAAAGATGATTTCCCATTGCCCAACTTTGATTTGATAGTAGATAATACCGCTAATCATGCCTTAAAATCATTCGTGGATGGGTTCGCCGGGTATAACCAGATCAAGATGCACCCAAATCACCAAGTGAAAACAGCATTCATCACACCGTGGGGAACATACTGCTACACCGTCATGCCATTCGGGCTAAAGAATGCCGGAGCAATATATCAGAGGGCAGCCACAGCTATCTTCCACGACATGATTCACAAAGAAGTAGAGGTGTATGTAGACGACATGATAATCAAGTCAAAAGAGAGGGAAGGCCATGTACCAGTCTTGCGAGCCTTCTTTGACTTCCTCCGCCAGTACCAGATGAGACTCAATCTACAGAAATGTGTGTTCGGGGTAACCAAGGGAAAACTCTTAGGCTATGTCGTCAGTAAGAAGGGAATCAAGGTACACCCTGCCAAAATTCGAGCTATTCGAGACATGCTCGAGCCTCGTACCGAGAAAGAAGTCCGGGGATTTTTGGGTAATCTGCAGTACATCAGCAGGTTCATCTCTCAGCTCACTCAAACTTGCGAGCCTATCTTCAAACTCTTAAGGAAGTCTTCACCAGGAGAATGGGACGATCAGTGCCAGGAAGCTTTTGATAGAATAAAAAACTACCTCTCCAAACCCCCAGTGTTAGCCCCGCCACAGACTGGACTGCCACTAATTCTATACCTAACCGTCATTGATATAGCTGCAGGAGCCATGCTAGCCCAACATCTGACCGATACACGGAAAGAACAGGCCATCTACTACATCAGTAAGAAACTGTCCCCATTTGAGGTAAACTACACGCCATTGGAGAAATCGTGCACCGCTCTCGTCTAGGTAACACAGAAATTACGGCACTACATGCTGGCTTTCCCGGTCATCCTGGCATCACGAATTGATCCGTTGAAATACCTCTTCGAGAAACCAGCTCTCTCGAACCGTATGGCAAAATGGTTATTCTTGCTCTCTGAATTCGACATCACCTACGTGACTCAGAAGGCAGTCAAAGGCAAGATCATAGCTGATTACCTAGCCCACAATCCGATATTGGGGGACATGCTAGAAGAAGCCGAATCCTCGGACGAAACCATCATGAATGTCGAGATCGATGAACACTGGAAATTATACTTCGACGGAGCCGCCAACTGAAATGAAAACGGAATAGGCGTCCTGTTAATCTCTCCAGACCAAACTCTGGCCGAATATGAAGCCTGCATAATCGGGTTAGAGATCGCACTCCAAAGGGGTATAAAAAGAATACAGGTATATGGAGATTCAGCACTAGTGGTCCACCAAGTTCTGAAGGAATGGAAGATCAGAGATGAGAAATTAGTCCCGTATCTCACTCGATTGGAGGATGTCGTAGGAAGGTTTGAGCATGCGGAGTTTTACTATGTCCCAAGGTCACAGAACAGTTTTGCTAATGCCCTGGTAACCCTGACATCTATGATCGATATCCCGGAGAGGATGGAAGAAATAACTCTTACAGTGCAAAAAAAATCAGGACCAGCCCACTGCATGGCGCTTGAGGTAGAGAATAAAGAGGAAGGGGACTCAACCACTTAGTTTTATGATATCTGGAACCTGTTGAGAAATCACCAATATCCCGAGCAAACAGACAAGAGAACGCGGGTCACACTTAGGAGATTAGTATCAGGGTTCCTACTTTGTGCTGACAGGCTATATAAGAGGAATTACGACGGGACCCATCTCCAATGTCTCACTGAAGAAGAGTCTGTAAAAGTGATGGATCAGATACATGGGGGCGATTGTGGACCTCACATGAGCGGCCATACACTTGCCCGTAAAATCATCAGACAAGGTTATTACTGGTTTACCCTGCAGAACGACTGCGCTAATCACGTATGCCGTTGCCACAAGTGCCAAATCTATGCTAAATCTTAGAAACTTCCACCAAAAGAGCTGTATAACATGACTGCTCCCTGGCCTTTCGCGACTTGGGGAATTGACATCATCGGGTAGATTTTATCCAAAGCCAGCAACGGCCATGAATTCATATGCATTGTGGCCGCAACGACATATCACATTGTCGCGCGACAATCACATATTGCGCGACAATCCCACTTTGTCGCGCGACAATCCCTCCTAACACCAGACCATCCACTATCTGACACATCAGTCTGTCAGAAACATCACTTCAGCCGTTTGTCGCGCGACATTGGACACATTGTCGAGCGACATATGCCTCATTTGGAGAAGTGTCGCGCGACAATCTTTCCCGAGCAGTATAAATAGGCAAACACCCCCAAGGGTTCAGGGCAGCAACTTGGGATTGGAGAATTCTAAGCTTTAAATCTGATTTTCTAGTCTTTCATCAAGCATTCTCTATTATCGTCTTATTTCTGAAGAGTTATCGAATCTATTCCTGACACTCGACGTGTCCGGTCTCTGAAATCGAATTCTCGAAAATATCTAAAGAAGGAAAAGATTATTATCGCCGGAGATCTCTCTGCCGTATTATATTTTCTTTCTTATTATTATTCTCGTCGAGAAGGTAAAGAAAATCTCTTACAGTATTTAAATTATATATCTGTGTAATTGTTTTACTTCTGTTATTCAGTCCACGTTTTATTTGAATAACTTATTGCCAAGTTACAAATAGTCTACCGTTTTCAAAACAAAAGACCCTGATAAAACTATTTACAAAACCAGAAGAGTAGGTATATTACCATCCGGATAAAATCCTATTTTCAAAACCCGGACCGATAAAACTTACTTAGGAATAAAAAAACCCGGTGTATCCTATTTGTTTCATAGATTGTGATACATCTGGTAGAACTCCCCTCAAGAGTTCTAATTCCATATTGAATTAGTTTTGATACAAGATCCAACACTTTTTCCCAAATGAATTCAAAACCGAGAAAAATCGTCGTTATCTGAGAAATAACACGGTAAAACTCCCTCTAAAGTAAGAACATCTCTTGACACTTGTATTTGCATCTCTCAAAACTAAACATTGGATCCCGGAACACAAAGGTTTTCATCCCCTTTTCCCGTTTTTCCCATAAATTAGGGTTTTCACTTAGAAAGTAGTAGACTGTCAGTAAAAGCATCCAAGTTTTTCAACATAGAACAAACATATAAAAGACCACTAGAGACCGAAAGGGCGGAATGGGTGCTTAACACCTTCCCAAACCGTAATATAGTTTCCGAACCCTATAGAATCCTGGTTTCGTAGACAAACGTGTAAAGAAAGGCTTGTCTATAGTCTTTCCTCTTACACGACCCTTTTTGTCTGTTTTCTAGTAAAACGTATTGACGACTCTGAAAGAACCCCTTTGCATCTAGAAATAGAACATAGAGACATGTAATATGAATTACCAAAAATACTCCAGCAAATGGAACGACGAAATCCGTTCTGACGTTTCAGACGCTCAAACAAACGGGGACGAGACCCGGGGGTCGCATTTGCGGATTCTCACACTAACCAATTCATTAGAGAATAAAGACCATCCTCAAATCAACCACGTTAGGGTTTTGGTGCGAAAATCCGTGAATCGACGTTTTACGATTCTTAATTAAATGGATTTTTTTAGCTAACTTATGGAAACATGTTTTTAAGGCATGAAAAGATAGAAAAATACTCATACATTTAGTAGGCGATCTATAACCAATGAAAAAATTAGATTCAAACCAAAATTGGATTACATTCAAATATTAATCATGCATCTTTTACTACACACCCCTAATAAACGATTTACCTAGATATATTCAAACCAAACAATAAAATAAGCTTATAAATCATGAATAATAGTATAAAAATACCTAATAGTATAGAAAATTAAATTTTAAAACTTTTGCCTTTGGAATTTCTCAATTTTGATTTAAAACGGTAAACGAATTCAAAACGGACATAAACTGAAAAAATTTGACTAAAATCCTAAAAATTATATAAAATCATATTACTAATGATGAATAATAAATCACATATGAATAGCATTGAAAAACGATAAACTATTTGAAAATAAAGCGAGAATCATGCATAAATCAACGTAAAACCGAAAAATCGACAAAACTAACCTGTAAACCCTAGAACTTGCCCAAAAAATGAGGATTTAAGGTTGATTCTAGAATATATATAATCTAAATAAACTAATCTATGAATAAAAAAGCAAACGGATAATCAAAAGCAATTAAATTGAAAGAAAAATGAAAACTAGGGTTTGCCCAATACGCAATTGAGACTTGCTTTGAAAACTGAATTGAACGATGAATTAATATTGAATACACTGATGTTTCAGCATTAAAATATAATAAATAAACTAACCTAACAATTATTTTGAAGAAAAAAAAGAAAAATACTTAAATTTAATCGTCAGTTGCAGCGCAAAAGCTCCCAAGAACGTTACGGTGATCTCTTCCTCTCTGTTAATCAATTCTAAATTGTTGTGTACCCTAAAATATGAGATATATGACTTTTTATATAATACACAAGTGTCTCAAGTAATGGTTTTAGTAATCCTTGAAGAAACGAGCCGAAACATGGCTTAAAATTGAATTTGAGCCTAAGATTGGGCCCATTTTCTTTATGATGTCTTCTTCTTTTACTCATAACTTTCTGTTCCGAACTTTAATTGATACACTATTTTTGCCTACGCGTAGGTAATTCAAAGGTATACAACTTTTATTTTTGGAGATTTCTTCAAATTCTTAATGGAGAAAAACTTTGTTCAGTTATAATTTCGGGCTTCTTAAGGCAGTTCTTGGTTTCTTCAGAAAGTTTAGGAATCAATTCAATTGAGCTTATTTCCTCTTATGATCACTCTTGAACACTTGAATTCACTTCATTCATGCTTGGGGACTTGATTTTCTCTTCTTGCTAGTGTTTTGGGGGTAGTTTGCGGAGTTTTCCTTACCTCGGGCTTCGGGATGGATATTGACTTCTTTTATCGGTCCTTTTTCTTGGACTTTTTCGCTTTCAACCTTCTATCTTGCATACAATCTCAGTTTCTTAACCACTTTAGGCTTGCAAAATGGCTTAGTAACACATAAATACAATGCAATGCCTTCTTTTCATGCTTAAACTGAATTTACATGCAATTGTCGGTTTTAGATAGTAACTAGAAGCTATTTGAGCCTTGCTTAAGGGATTAAAAATGCAATTTCTAGCCTAAATCAAAGACCAACTTTGACGGTGTAAACCCAACGAGAACCGATTGTAAATTTTTCAGGAAGAATGGTCATTAAATCTCGAGTGCCATTAGAATGTAATGTAGACATTTTATCAACCATCGCTTGACGCCAGCCTGAGTCCGAAAGAGCTGCTCCTACATTTTTAGGAATGGAAATAGGGGATAAGCACGACACAAAGGCA
The DNA here is from genome assembly GCA_021464415.1 of Lonicera japonica. NCBI lineage: Eukaryota > Viridiplantae > Streptophyta > Magnoliopsida > Dipsacales > Caprifoliaceae > Lonicera > Lonicera japonica. The sequence continues at coordinate 25,183,662 of CM038469.1, forward strand.
GTATATGATGGATATAAATGATGATAACTCATAAAATTATAAATGGGATTAAGGATTGCGAGTCGAACAAACACGTTTACGTTCGACAATGGGACGATCTAAGTCAGAGACCGAGATGACAGGCTTGACCGAAGTAGAAGAGGTGTGCACTGGGTCAAAGGTAGGATAGTTAGTGGTGGTAGGCTCAGTCAAAAGTGGTGGAGTAAGGTCGGTCAGAGGTTCGAGTGTAAGCGCAATAGTAGTCTCGGTGGGAGGCTCAAAAGAAGGGTTCGCAATAGAAGGGGGAAGTTGCCGACGATGGTAGGTGAGTAGAGGAGGTGGTGAATCTACGGTAGGAGCCACTGGGTTAAGGGATGAGACAACCAGTGGAATAAGACTAGTGTTGGAAAAAAGGAGAACATCAGTCAGACACTCGGCGTGTGCAGAAGCAGTAAATAAGGAAATCGTTTCAAAAAAGGTGACATCGGCTGAGACAAGATATCGCTGAAGGTGAGGAGAGAAGCACGATAACTTTTTTGTAAAAGTAACCCAGAAAGATACATTTGAGAGACTTGGCCTGTAATTTGTCTTTCCCCGGAATGAGATCGTGAACAAAACATATACACCAAAACACATGAGAATGAAGATAAATAGAATGGCTGATTAGGAAATAACAGAGAATGAGGAACCTGATTTTATAAAACAGAGGATGGCATGCGATTAATCAAATAGCATGCGGTAAGAACTGCGTCTCCACAAAAAGGTAGCGGAACATGGGTGTGAACGAGGAGAGTACGTGCAGTTTCAATCATGTGTCTATTTTTTCTTTCTGCCACCCCATTTTGTTGAAGGGTATGAGCACATGACGATTGATAAAGTATACCCTGAGAGGCCATCAAGGATTGAAAAGGGGCAGAGAAATATTCTCGTGAATTGTCACTTCGAAAAGTATGAATATTAGTGCCAAATTGAGTTTTAATTTTAGAACAAAATGTTTGAAATATGGAGAATAATTCTGATAGATTTTTCATTAAGAATAACCAAGTACAACGGGAAAAATCATCAATAAACGTAACAAAGTAACTAAAACCTAACGTTGACTTAACACAACTAAGACCCCATATATCCGAATGAACTAAAGCAAATGGTGACTCTGCTTGTTTATTGAAACAACTAGAAAAAGAACTAGGAACATGCTTTCCTAACTGACAAGACTCACACTCTAAAGAAGACAGACGCGTAAGACTCGGCACCATCTTTTGTAACTTTTACAGGCTAAGATGTCCCAAACGGTGATAGAGGATGGTAGGTTGATCAACGGCAACAAGCTACAGGGGTTAGCGGTGGGGAGAGGTAATATAACCCACGATACTCACATCCTACTCCAATCGTCGTCCTGGTGTTTTAATCCTGCACAAAAACCGAATTAGCAACAAAGGTAACAAAATAAGGCAATCTTTGGGTTAATTTGCTAATGAAAATTATATTAAAGGGACAATTTGGTATACATAGAACATAATCTAAAGATAGAGAAGGCAATTGTGTAGCTTGTCCAATTCTTCTAATTTTAGTTTGTGAGCCATCAGCTAATGTAACAGTATATAAAGTACTAAAATAAGTAATACGAGAGAACAAATCCTTATTACCAGGCATATGATCGGAAGCATCAGAATCAAGTACCCATGGCCCACCAGAGGATGATTGAGAAATGCAAGCAATATGATTACCAGTTTGACCGGTTGAGGCTATGGCTGATGACTAGTTGTTCTCCTTAAATTTTTGAAATGCAACATACTCAGCAGCAGGAACTGTCATAGTCCTAGGTGTATCCCCAGATGATGGATCATACTGTGAAATGTTGGCAACCTTAGGCGAATATCCTTGAAGCTTGTAGCAATGATCTACTGTATGGTCCAGATTATTGCAATTAGTACACTTGGGGCGAGTTCGACCTCGCTGCCTGCCTTTACCATCCCCGTCGAGGAGTCACTTGAAAGGCTAGGATAGCAGAATCAGTGAAAGTTGTAGAGTTGCTTGGGATGCTTAGAGGTGCGAAAATACGAATTAATTGCTCAAATATCTATCCATAGTAGGAACCCTAGGATTGGCTAAAATTTGATTGCGAAATAAATCAAGTTTAGTAAGCAACCCTGCTAATGCAAGAACAATGAAAAACTTTCCACGATCTGCTTCTTGTTACTTAACATCGGTTGAGAGATGCATCAACTTATTAAATTCCTGCTGAAGAGTCTTGATTTGACCTAGGTACTCTTGCATATCATGTTCCTGTTTTTTAATAGTCTTCGTACAAGAGACAACAGTATAAAGATGATTTATGTCATTTTAATAAAGTTTTTTTGCCGTTTGCCATACTTTATAGCAAGTGCAATAAGGTCGGTACTGGCCAACAAGTGTTTGATCAATAGATTGCCACAGAACATTACATAAAAAGGCATCAATTTGTTTTCATTGCAACTATTCTTTTTCAGTAATATCGATAACACGTTTTATTAAGTGTTCTTCAAATCCTGACCCATAAACCATAATTCAACAGAGGCTAACCATGGCATATAATTACTGGGACCTTTTAATTTTTCGGAACATATAATAGCTGTAGTCGTAAAACTTAGAAAAGATTTATTAGGTAAAGTATTACTTGGAGTACCCATTAGAGATGAACACAAGTAAAGGTTTAAAGGCTGAAAAATACTAGAAAAAAACTGTGAACCAATAGGAAACAGGCCAAAAGAAAGATTTGAAAAATTCGACAGGAAAAGGGCAAGACACGCGCCTTCACGCTTATTTGGTACAGTGGCTAGTGGATCTCACACACAAGACAGTGGTGGAGCATGGGAGCGCGAGACAGGGTATTTTTCGGCGAGATTTATGGCGTGTGGTCGTCTGGTGATTCCGACCACTTCTGTGTGTGTAGGTGGTGTGATAAAAAAGGGGCAGGATACACGCGAAACAACTAGGGTTTTGGCTACTCCTTAGTTGTTGGCGGCTAGGGTTTAGTATTGTGATAGGCGGCTAGGGTTTTGCTGGAGTGACAGACATAGCAACGAGAGAGGAGGATTTTCTCAGTATAGCTCTGATACCATGTTGTGAGAATCCGCAAATGCGACCCCCCGGGTCTCGTCCCCATTCGGTTGGGTGTCTGAAACGTCGGAACGGATTCCGTCGTTCCATTTGCTGGAGTATCTTTGTTGATTCATATCACATGTCCCTATGTTCTATTTTTAGATGCAAAAAGGGGTTCGTTCAGAGTCGCCAGTACGTTTTACGAGAAAACGGACAAAAAGGGTCGTGTAAGAGGAAATGCTATAGACAAGCCTTTCTTTACACGTTTGTCTACGAAACCAGGTTTCTATAGGGTTCGGAAACTATATTACGGTTTGGGAAGGTGTTAAGCACCCATTTCGCCCTTTCGGTCTCTAGTGGTCTTATATGTTTATTCTATGTTGAAAAACTTGGATGCTTTTACTGACAGTCTACTACTTTCTAAGTGAAAACCCTAATTTCTGGGAATAGCGGGGAAAGGGATAAAAACCTTTGTGTTCCGAGATCCGATGTTTTTATTATTTTTGAAAAATGTAACGACAAGTGATAAAAGTTGTTTTATTTTGAGAGAGAGAGAGAGAGTTTCCCGAATTATTTCCTCGGATAATGACGGTTTTCTCTTATTGTGATTACTTTTTGTAAAAGCTCGGATCTTGTATCGGGACTAATTTAATATGGAATTAGAACTCTTGAGGGGAGTTTTATCAGACACGTCGCAGTCTAAAAAGACAGGATATGTTGATGTTAATTCCTAGATAAGTTTTGCCAGCCCGGGTTTTGAAAACAGGATTTTGTCCGGACGATAATGTACTTATTCTTCTTATTTTGCAAATGATTTTATCAGGGTCTTTTTGTTTTGAAAACATCAGACTACTTTATAACTTGGCAATAAGTTTATTCAAATAAAACATGGACAAAACAACAGAAATAAAACAAGTACACATATTTTAATGTCAAATACTAGAAGAGACTTTCTTTACCTTCCCGACGAGAATAATAATAAGAGAGAAAATATGATACGGCGGAGAGATTTTCGGCGATAATAATCTTTTCCTTCTTTAGATATTTTCGAGAATTCGATTCCAGAGACGGGACACGTCGATTGTCGAGAATAGATTCGATAATTCTTCAGAAATAAGACGAGGATCGAGGATGCTTGATGAAAGACTAGAAAATCAGATCTAAAGCTTAGAATTCTTCAACCCCAAGTTCCTCCCTTGAACCCTTGGGGTGTTGGCCTATTTATACTGTTTGGGGAGGATTGTCGTGCGACACTTCTCCAATTGGGGCATATGTCGCGCGACATAGTGTCCAATGTCGCGCGACAAACGGCTGAAGTGATGTTTCTGACAGACTGATGTGTCAGAGAGTGGATTATCTGGTGTCAGGAGGGATTGTCACGCGACATAGTGGGATTGTCACACGACATTGTGATATGTCGTGCGACAATCTCTCTTAAGAATAGGTTTGTTGGCCAACAAACCCTTTTGGGATAGTTTCGGGTGTTCGGGTGGGTTCTGGACCCAAAAACAGTAGTTCCCGAAGGTCGTTTGGGTTCTTGCGGGGGTCACGGATCGGGGTGTCTACAGACCCTCTCGACTCAAGCTCCTTGCTTGCAAGGAATTGAGGCGACTGGAAGAGACCATGATCCATGGCTCCCGCAAGAACTCTAAGGAAGTGTGTTATGCAAAAAGCACTCGTGAGTGCCTCCGGAGAGAGCTTTGTGTTTGGTTTTGCCTCCGGAGAAGGCTTGTGTTACCTCATTGCCTCTTTCGAGAACTTTCATTTGCTCCACTCGCCTCAGATGGGAGGACTACCTTTTGTTCCACTTTGCGCCTCAGGTGGGAGGACTACCATTGCTCCACTGTGCCTCTCTGGGAGGGCTTTGCCTCAGGTGGGAGGACTACCATTGCTACACTGTGCCTTTCTGGGAGGGTTTTTGATCTTCTCGCCTCAGGTGGGAGAACTACCATTGCTACACTGTGCCTCTCTGGGAGGGCTTCGCCTCAGGTGGGAGGACTACCGTTGCTATACTATGCCTCTCTGGGAGGGCTTCGCCTCAGGTGGGAGGACTACTGTTGCTACACTGTGCCTCTCTGGGAGGACTTTTGATCTTCTCGCCTCAGGTGGGAGGACTACCTTTGCTACACTGTGCCTCTCTGGGAGGGCTTCGCCTCAGGTGGGAGGACTACCGTTGCTACACTGTGCCTCTCTAGAAGGGCTTTTGATCTGTAAGAAGAAAGAAAATTGCCTCTAGGAGGGCTTTCGTGAGTAATTCTACCTCTTGCGAGGGCTTGTGTTTGTGATTTTGCCTCTAGTGAGGGCTTGTGTTTGTGATTTGCCTCTGGCGAGGGCTTGTGTTGTACTCTGGTGATTTTAAATGTTATCTTTCTTAGACTGCTAGAGTGAGAGAGAGAAATTTTTGTGAGGGTGAAAAGAGCTCCTCAAGGTCTAATCTTTTATCTGGATGTCCGTTTTTCTGTATCTTTTGGAACTTTACTCTCATGTTTTCTCCGAGGGAAGATACTTTTCTCGGAAGGCAGTTTTCGGATTTTTCTTCCTCTCCGTAGAGTGATGGTCCGAGGATTTCCAAATCATCTTTTCTGTATCGTGCTGAAAAAAAAATTTGTTTGAAAGTTCAAACCGGGCCTGAAGTCATTTCTCAGGTTGCCTACGTTCCCCTTTTTGATTTTTACAAAGAACAAAAGTTTGAGTTGGGGCTCAGGTTTACGTAGTTCTTGTCTACACATGTTACATCTATTGGTAATACTTCTTCAGTCGATCCATGTTGACTGGAGAATGCAGCAACTGTCCGTCTAAGTCAGTGAGTATAATGGCACCCCATGTATCGATCTGTTTGATGATGTATGGCCCTGTCCACTTCTACCCGAATTTTCCCCTTGGATCTCTGGCTGGTTCTCGAATCTCTTTCAACACGATGTCGTTCTCATTGATACCCTGAGTCTTCACTTTCTGGTTAAATGCTCGAGCAATTCTCTTCTGATATCCTTGGTGGTGGTACGCGGCTTTCAATCTTTTTTCATCAAGCAGGGCCAGCTCGTTATAACGTGCCTGGATCCATTCCAGTTCATTGACTTGATTCTCTAGTATCTGAGAGATGGAACCTCTAACTCGACAGGGAGGACTACTTCCATCCCGTACGCAAGAGAAAACGGGGTTACTCCGGTGGAGACCCTCTCGGTGGTGCGGTATCCCCACAATGCATATGGTAACTTCTCTGGCCAGTCTCGACAGGTGTCGGTCATCTTGCTTAGGATATTCTTCAGATTCTTGTTGGCGGCCTCAGCTGCCCCATTCGTTTGTGGTATATATGGCGACAATCTATGTCGGGTAATACCGTATTCTTCTATGATGGAATTAGCCTCTCCCTTGAAATGAGTGCCATTGTCCGAGATGATCTCGTGTGGGACCCTATACCGACAGATAATATTCCGTCTGATGAATCGGGCAACTTTCCTGGCGTCAAGGGTTTGGAAAGATTCGGCTTCTACCCATTTGGTGAAATAGTCGATGGCTACTAATATGAATTCATGGCCGTTGCTGGCTTTGGGTGAAATCTTCCCAATAATGTCGATTCCCCAGGTTGCAAAAGGCTAGGGAGCGGTCATGTTGTACAACTCCTTCGGGGGAAGTTTCTGAGATTTAGCATAGATTTGGCATTTGTGGCAATGGCGCACGTGGTTCACGCAGTTGTTCTGTAGGGTAGACCAGTAATATCCTTGCCTGATGATTTTGCGGGCAAGTGTATGACCACTCATGTGAGGTCCACAATCACCCCCATGTATCTGATCCATCACTTTGACAGACTCTTCTTCAGTGAGACACTAGAGATGGGCTCCGTCGTAGTTTCTCTTATACAGCCTCCCGGCGCAGAGTATGAATCTTGATGCTAATCTTCTTAGCGTAACCCGGGTTCTCTTGTCTGCTTGTTCGGGATACTGATGGTTTTTCAAAAGGTTCTAGATGTCGTAAAACCAAGTGGTTGAGTCTCCATTCTCTTCATTTCCTACTTCAAGGGCCATGCAGTGTGCTGGTCCGGATTCTTTTACACTGTAAGAGTTATTTCTTCCATCCCCTCTGGGATATCAATCATAGATGCCAGGGTTACAAGTGCGTCAGCAAAACTGTTATGTGACTTGGGGACATAATAAAACTTTGTATGCTCAAACCTTCCTGCGACATCTTCCAGTCGGGCAAGGTAAGGGACTAATTTCTCATCTCTGATCTTCCATTCCTTCAGAACTTGGTAGACCACTAGCGCCGAATCTCCATATACCTGTATTCTCTCTATACCCCTTTGGAGTGCGATCTCTAACCCGAGTATACGGGCTTCATATTCGGCCATGTTGTTGGTGCAGAAGATATCTAGACGATACGATACCGGGGAGTGAGTTTGGTATGGAGAGACTAAAAGGATGCCTATCCCGTTTTCGTTTCGGTTGGCGGCCCCATCAAAGTATAATTTCCAGTCTTCATCGACCTCGACATTCATGATAGTTTCATCCGGGAACTCGGCTTCTTTTAGCGTGTCTCCCAATATCGGATTGTGGGCTAGGTAGTCAGCTATGATCTTGCCTTTGACTGCCTTCTGGGTCATGTAGGTGATGTCGAATTCGGAGAGCAAAAATAACCATTTTGCCATACGGTTCGAGAGAGCTGGTTTCTCGAAGAGATATTTCAACGGATCAATTCGTGATGCCAGGATTACCGGGAAAGCCAGCATGTAATGCCGTAATTTCTGTGTTACCCAGACGAGAGTGGTGCATGATTTCTCCAATGGCGTGTAGTTTATCTCAAATGGGGATAGCTTCTTGCTGATGTAATAGATGGCCTGCTCTCTCCGTGTATCGGTCAGATGTTGGGCTAGCATGGCTCCTGCATTCGAATCAATGACGGTCAGGCATAGGATTAGTGGCAGTCCGGTTTGTGGCGGGGCTAACACTGGGGGGTTGGAGAGGTAGTTTTTTATTCTATCAAAAGCTTCTTGGCACTGATCGTCCCATTCTCCTGGTGATGACTTCCTCAGGAGTTTGAAGATGGGTTCGCAAGTTTGAGTGAGCTGAGAGATGAACCTGCTGATGTACTACAGATTACCCAAAAATCCCCGGACTTCTTTCTCAGTACGGGGCTCGGGCATGTCTTGGATAACTCGAACCTTGGCAGGGTCGACCTCGATTCCCTTCTTACTGACGACATAGCCGAGGAGCTTTCCCTTGGTTACCCCGAACACACATTTTTGCAGATTGAGTTTCATCTGGTACTAGCGGAGGCGGTCAAAGAAGGCTCTCAAGGCTGGTACATGGCCTTCCCTCCCTTTTGACTTGATTATCATGTCGTCCACATACACCTCTACTTCTTTGTGAATCATGTCGTGGAAGATAGTTGTTACTGCCCTTTGATATGTCGCTTCGGGATTCTTCAGCCCGATGGCATAACGGTGTAGCAGTATGTTCCCCATGGTGTGATGAATGCAGTTTTCTCTTGGTGATCCGGGTGCATCTTGATCTGGTTATACCCGGCGAAACCGTCCACGAATGATTTCAAGGCATGGTTAGCGGTATTATCCACTATCAAATTAATGTTGGGTAATGAAAAATCGTCTTTTGGGCAAGCTTTATTAAGATCTCTGTAATCTACGCATATGCGGACTTTCCCATTTGCTTTTGGGACGGGTACAATGTTGGCCAACCATGAAGGGTACTCGATCACCCGTAAGAACCCCACACTTAGTTGTTTCATTACCTCTTCTTTCACTTTCAGGGACCATTCTGGTGTAAATTTTCTCAGCTTCTTCTTGATGGGTCTAAATTTTGGCTTGGTGTGTATCTCATGCATGACTATCTGGCTATTCAAACCTGGCATATCTGCATAGGACCAGGCGAAGACATCCACGTACTCTTTCAGAGTTTGTGTGAATTCTTCTCTTTCTATCTTAGTTAGACTTGCCCCAATACGGACCTCTTTTCTGTCTTCTTCCGTCCCGAGATTAACTATAAGAGTGTCTCCTTCCTCGCTCTGTATACGCTGCTCCCCCGTTCAGGGTGTTCGTTTAGTCTTTCCAACTCCATATAAGCAATTACAGAATTAAAATCAACAGGATAATGCAAAACAGAGTTTTCTTAATTGATAATAGTGCTTACAGGTACAAGTTTAAAAAGTAAATCTAGGAGTGACTCTTCCCTAGCCTTACCCTCACTCTTACCTCTCACCCTTACAATTTCACTCTTCCCCCCTTTTTCTTGGTAATTCGGATCACTGTGTATCAAGTGTACAGGGTCGTTTTTTGGCTCGTCTTTCCCTAGAGCCATGATGTCGAAGAGATCTCCGATCATTTCTTCCTCTTCATCCTCATTGTCCTCATTTTCTTCTCTCGGCCCAATCGTCAATTTGGTAGAGAAACTGTGTATAATGTTTTCCTTGATATAAAGGTCCTCTTCATAGAAAATTTCCCATCCTGGAAGGTTCTCTCCGTCGCTGTTTCTCCAAGGCTCTTGAAAGCCGCAGAAAGAGAAGTCCTCTCCTTCTTTGACGAAAAACCCATTCAGAGAGCTAAAACTCGGATACTGATGCCCTCGGCTCCTTTTCTCTTGGTTGTCCTCTTCGGTGTGTTGGTACCCCAAACCTTCCTTTTCGTACCTCGTTACTGGGTTCCAAGGCTTGGAGTAATCCCGGCTATCCCATTCCCAGACTGGCTCTGGGTAAGTATTTTATCATTCTCAGCATATTTGTGATCTTAGTGCTGAGACCAGGGATATTGTCAGGAGGAAGGTACTCGATTCTCTGGGTGGTGAGAGTTTGTACTTGAGGTTCGTAAGAAAAGCCTCCCAGCTGTATGCTCTGACTCCCGATGCCTAATACAGGTAACTCCAGATCCGCCAAGGTCCTTTCAGGATCTCCTTGGATGGTGATTATATTCCCTTCGAACGGAATCTTGATTTTCTGGTGTAAGGAGAAGGGGAGTGATCCTATGTCGTGTAGCCATGCTCTTCCCAATATGAGGTTAAAACTGGAGGGAATGTCTATGATTTGAAAGTCGGCTGGAAAGTTTCCAGGACCGACCATGAGATCTAGCCTTAGGGAACCCAGAACGACCCTTCTGGTGTTGTCATAGGCTCTAACAGTCACAGCTGATGGGGAAAGTTCCGAGTCTAAGATACCCAGGCATCTGGCGATCTTTAGGGGGCAGACATTTATGGTTGACCCATTATCGATAAGGACCTGTGACATGATTTTTTCTCGGGTTTGGACGGTGATATGGAGGGCCAGGCTGTGTTTCCTTCCCAATGGAGATAAGTCTTCATCTGAAAACGACAGACTTCTTTGGACTGTAAGCGACCCGATCATGCTTGGTAGTTGTTCGGGTGTGGAATCTGGTGATATGACGGCTTCGTCTAGAAGTTTGATGAAGGCAGTCCTATGAGGTTTTGAGGCAACCAAGAGGCCCCAAATGGTGATGTGTGCCTGAGTTTTCTTCAACTGCTCTAGTACTCGATCTTCTCCTATTTCCTTAGGAGGTGGTGATTTCTCGGCATCCATCGGCGGTGGTTGGTATACCCTCCCTGAACGGGTAATTTGTTGTATCCAAAGAGATGCTGGGTCCGATCCTTCTGGGGTTTCTGATAACTCTGGCTCTGTCGACCAACTGAAAGTCCCGGGGGAGATTTCTGTCATACATATTGTCTCTTTAGGGGGGCCTCGGGGTTTCCATGGCTATTTCTTCTTCTCCTGGGTCCACCCTATCCCAGCTTTTTTGGGATTGGTTTTGATTGTAAGTGGCTGTGAGATCCCCTGATTTGTCTTTCCTAAACCCTTCCCGGGTAGGAAGTTCATTTTAGCCATCCATTGGTCGATTATCGGATTGAGGCCTGGCGCCACTTGAGCCTTTGCTGGCAGTACAATGGGTGCTGGGTCATCTCGAATGAGTCTTACGGTGTCAAAGCCTTCTTCATCAGTGGTCAAGGCGTTAATCCCCGCAGGCGGAGCATGGTTGAGAAGGGTGTTGTTGGTAATATTGGGCCCGCCGGGTGCGGGGATGGTCCCGGCTTCAATGAGGTCCTGCATACGATGGTGAAGAGCCAAGCAGCATTCCGTGTCGTGGCCCGCTGCTTGATGGTATGCACAGTTCTCATTCATTCTCTAGGTGCTGGGAATAGGGTTTGGTGGAGGGCGTGGGTTGAGTGGGGTGATCAGTCCTGCTTTTCGGAGTAGTTCCAAGCTTTTGACCAGAGTAGTGGGAAGGGTGCAGAAGTTTCTCCTTTTCTTGACCTCGGTGTTTGAAGAGTCTCCTTGTGTAGGCCAATTCATCGGAGGGGTTTGTTGTGACTGTTGGAAAGGATTTTGTTGGTATGGGTACGAGCTTAGTTGGTTCACGGCTGGAGTAACTGTCTTTCTCCCGGTGTATGAGGCTTTCTTGGTATCAGTCTCTGCCTTTTTGGCCAATTCTTCCTCTACTTGCGACCCCATACTCAACATGGCTCTGAAGTGTGGAAATACATGTTTTCCCATGCAGCTCAGTACAGCTGGGGTGAAGTTCTTCTGTATGATCTCCAACTGTTCTTCTTCATCGGGCCTTTTGGACATTTGGGAGGCTATCTCTCTCCAGCGTGTGACAAAGTCGCTGAAGCTTTCTTTCTCTCCTTGCTTGGCCATTTCCAGGTGCTTACGGGTAATTTCCAAATCCTCGTTGGACCCGTATTTGGTCATGAATTCCTTGACGATATCTCCCCAAGTTTTCGTGTGGTGTCTCTCCAAATCGAAAAACCATCTCAGGGCGGCCCTCGTGAGAGTCATATGAAAAGTCTGTGCCAGTTCCGGCTCTCCACAGCCAGACACTTGCATTGATCTGATGTAGGTTTGGATGTGAGTTTTTGGGGGCGTGGTTCCTATGAATTTGGTGATGGAAGGGAGTTTGAATCCCTGAGGTAGCCTTGCTTCTGGGTATAGGGAGAAGGCATTCATATCTGTAATCTCGTCTGCCCCTTTTATCAGAGAAATCCCTCTTTGTAGAACCTTCATCTGCTCTTTCAGTTTCTTCATTTCTTCACTCTCTCTTGACACCTCGTTGGGCTGTTCCCGTGCTATAACCGATTCTGCATACACTGCCCGAAGTCGGTTGATGTCTGGGTACTCATTAGGAAGGGCTACTGGGGCCGGTGGCGGAATGGGTCTTGCGGGGACTTGTGGCCATGGTTGGTATTGGGGATCAAGGCCTTGCTGTGGTTGCGGCCAGATGATGGGTGGCTCTTGTTGTTGATAAGTGGGGCCTGAATTCGGGGCCCACTGATTCTGGTTGTTGGGATCGGTCGGAACGGGACCGGCCATGATGGGGCCTGTTTGGGGTGGATTAGTTCCTTGAACTGGGGGAAGTACTTGCGATGACTGCCCTTGGTTCGGATCTCAATTCGGTGGCAGTCGTTCAAACCCCAGTGCTGCAGCTCGTCCGGCTAACAATTCTTCTACCCGGACTCGGGTGCTCTGTTGCTCGTTCGTGAGGTTTGCTAGATTCATGCTGACGGTCATTAGCAAACGGTGCATCTCGGCTAAAGTTGGCTGAACTGCAGATGCCTCGGCTAGGCTCTGATCTGTCTCTTGGTTCTCGCGTCCATCGTCCATTTCGGGTGTGCTTGGTCTTACTAGTCTTCCGGTATGATCTCGACCGGCCCAACCTTCCAGACTGTCGTATTACGGCTGTAGACGAAACCACGTGGCGAAGATGAAGGAAGACTATGATGCGACTCGATTTTTGCCAAAAGAACCACTAAAAATTGCCGAGGAAAGACTCGGGTTTTTAAAAGGTGTTGTAAAGTAAGCCGTAAGGTGGTACATCCCATACGGCTGTTTTGACAAGTGTTTTAGTCGACTCGATCTTATATGCAGCGCAGGTGTATGAACGATTAAGGCTTCAGGCTCCCTCCTATTTGGCAAGACCTCGCGATATACCCCAGGGGCGGGTACGTGCAAGAGCCTTTTGATATACTTCCCGGGTACGTGAGTGTTCTCGTCACTCGATATACCTCGGGGGCGTACTTGGCCAAAGAGAGTGGAAGTAAATGCTTTCGGTTTATGTTGGCCCAAGCAAGCCAACTCCCTACTCACTTATAATACTTTCGAGGGTTTGGGGTAAATTCACACTCGTAGAATCAATGCATGATTTGTGAAAGTGCGTGTAAAGTTCGAAAGGTTGGTTTCACAAATATTATTATCTTTATTACGTGTTTTTTTGAAAAACTCCCATTTTTTTTATTTTTTATTTTTACAAAAAAAGGTTTCTTCTCAAACAATTTACACAAGTAGGGAAAGCCGTAAAAGCAAGTATTCAACAGATAAACAAGAGTCCACATATAAGAGTCTAGTTTTCTAATAGTCCCCAGCAGAGTCGCCACTGTGAGAATCCGCAAATGCGACCCCCGGGTCTCGTCCCCGTTCGGTTGGGTGTCTGAAACGTCGGAACGGATTTCGTCGTTCCATTTGCTGGAGTATCTTTGTTGATTCATATCACATGTCCCTATGTTCTATTTCTAGATGCAAAAAGGGGTTCGTTCAGAGTCGCCAGTACGTTTTACGAGAAAACGGACAAAAAGGGTCGTGTAAGAGGAAAGGCTATAGACAAGCCTTTCTTTACACGTTTGTCTACGAAACCAGGTTTCTATAGGGTTCGAAAACTATATTACGGTTTGGGAAGGTGTTAAGCACCTATTTCGCCCTTTCGGTCTCTAGTGGTCTTATATGTTTATTCTATGTTGAAAAACTTGGATGCTTTTACTGACAGTCTACTACTTTCTAAGTGAAAACCCTAATTTCTGGGAATAGCGGGGAAAGGGATAAAAACCTTTGTGTTCCGAGATCCGATGTTTTTATTATTTTTGAAAAATGTAACGACAAGTGATAAAAGTTGTTTTATTTTGAGAGAGAGAGAGAGTTTCCCGAATTATTTCCTCGGATAATGACGGTTTTCTCTTATTGTGATTACTTTTTGTAAAAGCTCGGATCTTGTATCGGGACTAATTTAATATGGAATTAGAACTCTTGAGGGGAGTTTTATCAGACACGTCGCAGTCTAAAAAGACAGGATATGTTGATGTTAATTCCTAGATAAGTTTTGCCAGCCCGGGTTTTGAAAACAGGATTTTGTCCGGACGATAATGTACTTATTCTTCTTATTTTGCAAATGATTTTATCAGGGTCTTTTTGTTTTGAAAACATCAGACTACTTTATAACTTGGCAATAAGTTTATTCAAATAAAACGTGGACAAAAAAACAGAAATAAAACAAGTACACATATTTTAATGTCAAATACTAGAAGAGACTTTCTTTACCTTCCCGACGAGAATAATAATAAGAGAGAAAATATGATACGGCGGAGAGATTTTCGGCGATAATAATCTTTTCCTTCTTTAGATATTTTCGAGAATTCGATTCCAGAGACGGGACACGTCGATTGTCGAGAATAGATTCGATAATTCTTCAGAAATAAGACGAGGATCGAGGATGCTTGATGAAAGACTAGAAAATCAGATCTAAAGCTTAGAATTCTTCAACCCCAAGTTCCTCCCTTGAACCCTTGGGGGTGTTGGCCTATTTATACTGCTCGGGGAGGATTGTCACGCGACACTTCTCCAATTGGGGCATATGTCGCGCGACATAGTGTCCAATGTCGCGTGACAAACGGCTGAAGTGATGTTTCTGACAGACTGATGTGTCAGAGAGTGGATTGTCTGGTGTCAGGAGGGATTGTCGCGCGACATTGTGATTTGTCGTGCGACAATCTCTCTTAAGAATAAGTTTGTTGGCCAACAAACCCTTTTGGGGTAGTTTCGGGTGTTCGGGTGGGTTCTGGACCCAAAAACAGTAGTTCCCGAAGGTCGTTTGGGTTCTTGCGGGGGTCACGGATCGGGGTGTCTACACATGTGAGAATATTTTATTTCTATTGTATTACTTAGAATAAGAGAACATCTATATATACAAGTAGTAATCCTACTTAATCTATGAAACTTATCTAAACTAGGAAACTAATGTAAATGTACAGCTAATATATATCTATACATAAATATTTAACAATAGAGAATAAAAATAATTGAGAAGAGAGTGATTGAGCCCGAAAATTGCATTTCTAATCCCTTAAACAAGGCTTAATTAGCTTCTAGTTACTGGCTAAAACCAAAAATTATATGTAAATTCAATTTAAGCATGAAAATAAAGTACTACATTGTATTTCTATGTTACTAAGCCATTTTGCATGCCTAAAATGGCTAAGCAACTGAGGTTGGATGTAAGAAAAAAGGTTGAATGTGAAAAAGTGCAAGAAGGAGCTTGAACAAGAAGTCAATATCCATTCCGAGGCCCGAGGGAAAAACTCCGCAAACCACCCCCAGAGCACTAGTAAAAAGAGAATAGCAAGTCCCCAAGCATGAATAAAGTGAATTCAAGTGTCTAAAAATGATTCCAAGAGAAAAGAAGCTCAATCGAATCAATTCTGGAAGTTTCTGAGCAAAACCAAGAACTGCCGTAAAAAGCCTGAAGTTTTAGCTGATCAAAGTTTTTCTCAATTCAGAGTTTGAAGAAATCTCTTTAAATAAAAGTTGTAGAGTTTTAAATTATTTATTCGTAGGCAAAAATGATGCATCAATCGAATTTCGGAGTAAAAAGTTATGAGTAAAAGAAGAAACAGCCAAAAGAAAAAAAATAAAAAATATTAGGGATCGATCCTCACACCTAATTTCGGCCCGTTTTGACCCGTTTCTTTAAATATTATTCAATCCACGACCCTAGACACTTGTATACACTATAAAAGACCATATGTCTCATAATTTAGGGTTCAAGACAATTTACAGAGAGGCTGAGAACATCGTAACCTTCTTGGGAGCTTTTGCGCTGCGTCTGACAATTGAACTTGAGTGTTTTTCTTTTCAATTCCTTAAAACAATTGTTAGTTTAGTTTATTTATGATATATTGAGGCTGGAATATTTGTGTAATCAAGATTCAATTCATCGTTATCTCAAGTTTCAATTTCAATTGCTCTAGTTTTCTATTTTCTTTCAATTTAATTGATTTTAATTGTTCATTTGCTTTGTTATGCATAGATTAGTTGTTTTTAATCATATATATATATATATTCTGGAATCAACCTTAAACCCACGTTTTAGGGGTTGGTTCTGGGGTTTATAGGTCTGTTTTGTCGGTTCTTTGGTTTTTCATTGATTAATGTTTGATCCTTGCTTTATATTCAAATAGTTTATAGTTCTTTCATTTTATTCAAGTGTGATTCATTATTCATCATTAGTAATATGATTTTCCATAATTTTAGGGTTTAAGTCGAGTTTGTTCAGTTTTTGTCAGTTTTGAGTTTGTTTATTATTTTAGTCGTAAAATTTTCGTTTTTAATCAGAATTGCAAAATTCTAAAGCAAAAAATTTTCGAATATTATTTTCTACATTATTTGGAATTTGTCTACTATTTTTCATGATTTCTAATTTTATTTGCTTGTTTGATTTGATTTGATTTGATTATGGCTAGCTAAATCGTTTGTTAGGGATCCATAGTGAAAGATGAGCAATTAATCTTTGAATGTAATCCAATTTATGTTTGAATCCAATTTTTCCATTGGTTATAGATCACTTACTGAATGTACGAGTATTTTCTTATCTTTGCATGCGTTATAAACATGTTTCCATAAGTTAGCTCATAAATTCCATTTGATTAAGAACCATAAAACCATCAATTCATGGATTTTTGCACCAAAACCCTAACATGGCTGATTTGAGGATGGTCTTTATCCTCGTGTTAGTTGGGTTAGTTTTTTGAGTGAATTGATTGATTTCGCGCTGTCTTGTTATTTATTTACAAAAGTGCCGAAAAAGTGCAAGTTTTGACTTTTGGCATTCTTTTTAACACGAATTTGCTTTGAATCATGTTCAAACCCATTTGAACATTATAAGAGTGTTAAGCTACTGATTTTTGAGAAATTTAATTAACTTGGATTATTTTTTTCACGTACTAGCAATACTATGTTTTAAATTACACTTTTTTAAAGTCAAAAAGCTTCACTATCAAATTATATTGCTCAAAGGTGGTCTAAATATTCTTTGTCACGCATGTGCTATCATATATTTGTAGTGGCAATATAATTGGACGGTTGGGGAGTCTTGGAGTTAAATCTTATAAAAAAACTTGTTTAAACTTAAATTTGGATTACCTGATTTAACTAGTTTCGTACTCCCTAACTATAGATACCCCTAATGTTTGTTTCTGATTGATTTAATTCCATTTAATATTATGTTTTGTTTAGTTAGTGCGCTGTTTTAATTAATTTAGTTATTGTATTTTATTTGTGTGTTTCCTTAGTGCATTTAGGAAGCCTTTTAGGTAGATAACTTGCGCTTGTGGGTTCCCTTTACTTTTACACATTAGGATTATATTTTCCTTTAGTTTTAGTTTAGTTAATTAGTAGTTTTAATTTAGCTTCAAATTCCTTTCTTATTACCCAAGTCTATCATCTTTTTATTTCTTTTCTTATCCCCCTCTTGAAATAAATATTCTTAATTCAAAGAACTACCTTCCTCCTCGTGGATCGATCTCGGACTTATCAAATAGTTATTATTTGATTGACCACCTACATTTGGGTGTAATAACTCACGTTGTTTTCACCGAGTCAGAGAGATAATGAGAGAGGGGTGGCTCCATAGATAGTACTGGGTATATTATTAAACCCTAAAGTTACTAATGACTAAAGATCACTTAGATTATGTAATATGGACCATCTTTTGTATTATGTATGTGACGTTAATTGTGGGATATTTCATATTTGATATTTTGGTAGTATACTAGTATTGGTACAATTTGGTATGGCACAATATGATATACCATGGTTGCTATAATATTTTGGTACAGTACAATATACTATCGGTATTGATTTTTATCATTAGTATGAATAGGAAAAATATATTATTGTTTTTTTTCTTAGTTGATATACTTGTTTGCCTTACCCGAGTTATAAGTCTATTTGCAATTTCCGTAGCTTACATGTCTACAAGTCTTCTATGTTTCTTATTGTTTCTTTAGAGGACAACTTCTGACACGGGCTATAACTTCATAGAAGTTGGTTTTATTCCATTTATACTATGACTTATGATTGTTTTGCTTCTTACAGGCTTATTTTGTAGTTTTTGAAACCGCCCTCAGTAGACCCTAGCTGAGACCAGCCCCAATCGAGGCGTGATACTGAATTCGATAACAAAATCCATTATATGTCGCAATTGGTTATGCTCATTTTAAAATTTTAAGTTGCTTTTAAAATTTCAAGCAATGGTAATTAGTGAATTAATTTGTCTTTAATAGTATATTTATAACACAGGTTGATGATATTTGTATAGAGTTAATTCTGATAATATGTTGTCACAGTCGATAGTTAGTAGCACATACAAAAGGGATAAAAATGGAACATCTTGATTAATAATCGAGTATGATTACAACTTCTTGGTGGTTTGCCAAATGAGATAACCCACCTATTTATAGGCTTTTCCTTTCTCAATGGATGATTGAGATCGAACCTATTGTACAGTCTAGATCAAGTCACCAAGTATTCTATGATATTCCATCTTTATTATGTATTTGGCATTGTTTGGTGTGTTCTGGAATCTTTATTAAGCCTCAAGATAGGTAAGACATGACAATATTTCTTAGTTTATTTAAAATCAAAGGCACATATTTTAGTGAGGCTTCTAATGGAAATATGAACACAAAGTTATTCAAGATTCATTTGTACGTTTCCTTAAAATTAATTATACAAAAAGGGTTAGGTTAGTTAATAATCACTCACCACCTGAGCTTAAGTTAAGCAACGCAATAGTTTTATCAATCTTGGATATTTGTTTTTATTTATTTATATATTTAAAAGTATTAGTATACTTTTACTACTTATTATATATGTTCTTAGTTATTGTAATCTTAAGGTTAATTAATTATTCATTTCGAATGTTAAAACAAGCCGCCATGTTATGAGTCTTGTCTGGATAGAAGCGGTGTTAGTGGACAAATGCAGTAGTGCACTTTTGGTGGTCAAGTGTTTAGGAATTTTACAAAGAGGATTTAGAAGGAAGGAAAATAAATCCTTTGTTACATGTATAAAGTTGTTTAGAAACTAGAAGTTTTTAAAAATCCAAACCATAGCTCGATTTTATGGTTTTTTTTATCAAGAAGCAATTTGTAATTTAATGACCGAAAGCAAACCCTAAGTCTAATTCAATTTTACTGCCAAAAACCAGTGTTGGGTTGTCTAGCAGTTATATCAAATCAATCACACAAAGTAACAACACCAGGAAGTAACTAGTTATCTGTACTTTTGTATGATTTATGACGCCCTAAATCCCGTTTTGAGATTTTCACCTTCGGGACCCGGTTAGTCACTGATGCTGTGCGCGACGACGGGTTCAAATACAGAAAATCTCAACTTTCAAAAACTTTTCTTGAATAAAACATGAACTAAACAAAAACCATTTTTATAAAATTTCGGCATGTGGAGTTCGTTTCACTAACAAACCAACCTGCAATATCAAAATTATTTCATACAAATAAAATCCCATCCATCAACATTTAAAGTCCACTCCACATATGAAAATCATTTGTACAAGTTTTCTAAAATATCGTTTATACATAAAACTGTGGTTCATACAATACATTACAACCAAAACAATTATACAACACAGTCTTTCTTATGAAGGACTAAGATCAGTTCATAGTCATCAGAGGCTTTTATACTCGAAACCACGCTCCAACCCCAAAGACTATCATGCAAAACTGTTAGAAAACGGGATGAGCCAAATCTAGGCTCAGTGGGACCTATATAGTTTGAAAACTTGCAATGCAGTGTAGTCCATACATGAGTGCATGCGAACCCCACAGGACTCCTGTCCTAGCCGCCAAGAAGCTAACTAACTGACTCATTGGTCCCGTCCCTAGACTTCCCATGGAATACTCTAAACCGATTCTCGCATCACTAGGGAGTCGTTGATATAGAACCACCTCACGCAAATGCTAGCTTCCTAAGGTTCGACATGTTTCGTGAACTCACCCTCTAATGTGAATCCACACCGTATATCCCACGCTAAGACTTCTCTTATCTGTTATTCTCTATAAATAGAAAGATCTATGTCTGAGGCCAATACTTAATGTATCTCAATATGTGAACGTATGTAAACTATTATTATAGTAACAGAGGCATTTGCATTACATGATATGATGCGATAACAATAATAACAATAATAATAATAATAATAATAATAATAATAATAATAATAATAATAATAATAATAATAATAATAATAATAATAATAATAATAATAATAATAATAATAATAATTGCCTCTTGCATTCCACGTCGCCTTTGTCCTCATGACCCCAATAATCACAATATTCATAACCACTGTATAGAAGTTTATCGTATTAATCATCTAACTAAATCTGCATTTCGTGGTCTTGCCCTCAGGCGCACCCACGCGGTAGCAGGGCCTACACGTTAGTTTCACCAGGTTTGCATTTTGTGGTCTTGCCCTCAGGAGAACTGTGTCCCATCTTATGGCCCCAATCTTTAAAGACCAATCTGGTTTTCCCAAGGACTACGTCGTCCAGCAATCAATAGTTATAAATCCGCATAAGATCCAACAATCACTCATTTGTATATACATATGATACAATGTCTACCAAGGACAATTACAATCACAACCATTTATCATACATATGACTAATCACATATACAAATACAATACAATAAAATGCAATACATCACAAACCACTATTTATTGACCATCTTTCGTCACCACTATAAGCGTCGTTATCATGCTTATAATCTATAAGCTCATTATCTAGTTATTATTTAAGTATTACGGCCAATCCATTCATTACGAGTGCTTTATGTCTCATTATGCGTCACGTGTACGAAACTAAGGCCGTTGATGTTATATAATAATTCCTAAGTCATATTATCGAGTTATGAATCGATTCCTATAATTCTTGCCCAATCGATAGGTTCAAGGTACCCTTAGCTTCACATACTCAAGGCCACGGCAACTAATGCCCCACAATTTATGTATCTTATACCAGTGTAGTTAGTATCATACAATACATGATACGTATCGTACAATACGTCTCTTCTCGAGAGTAAAACGAAATGTATCGACTTATGTATCATATTTCACAGTGTATCGTGTGATACACACTAGCATATCGCAAGATTTTATCGTATCACGATTTCTCTGTGTATCGTACGATATATTTTTTTAAGCTTTTTTAAGTAAAACGATGTCGAGGAGAGAGAGAGAGAAACGGTCCAAACAACACGATGGTGGAAACAGAGACCCAAAAAAACATAACTCAATTGAACATAGAGAGGGAGAGAGAGAGAGAGAAACGGCGATCTGACAGCGACGAGAGAGAGTACCTGATTTGTTGCTGTCGACGGCGACAAGCTCGGTGGCGAGTTAGGGGAAGAAGGAAGAAAAAAAAGGATGTCGGTGGAAAGAAAAAAGAAAAAAAGGACGAATATATATATATTTACAGAGAGAGAGCCTGGCCTACTATTTTCTTTTGGCATAATGAGTACAAAAATAAAAAGATAAAAAGGGAGGAAGATCGGAACAATGGGGGGCCCACAATTCTATCAGTCAATGTCTTTTACTATGTAAGTAAACAGGGCTTTTATTAGGCATACATGAACCTTATTTTTTGAAGAGTCCATTAACTTTTTATATTGGGCTTTTTGATATTTAATAAAATATATATTTTATAATGATTTTTTTTATTTATATGTATGTTTGGTGTATGTGTATATGGGTTTGTATACATAAAAATATATATTTATATGAATATCAAAATTAAAGCGTATCTTACGATACGTTGCGATACACGATACTATTTTTTGGCAAAACGATACGCATCCAATACACGATATTAACTACCTTGTCTCACTCTATTAGAATGTATCTAAGTGGCGTACTCATCATTAGCGTTAACAATAATCTACATGGGACGCAAGACTCCCAAATCACTACTTACGGTACCTCCTATGTGGTTTTTAAGGCAAATACATGGATAAGGTTCTACACTAACTATTAACGACATATATATATATATATGTGTGTGTTTCTACCATTTACAACCCACAATTCAACATTCATTATGCACCATCCCCAAAACCCCCAATTCTTAAATTGTATGTGCAACTAGAAAATGGGTTTTTAGTGTAAATGCGAGGATAATGTTTTACACTAGCAACTAAGTGCGTATTTACGTATACCTACCTTTTGTAACCCATAGCCAACTTTAATCCAAGTGCCAATCTCGAAATCCCCTCAAGCCAAGTTCACACCTTTGATTACAAAGTGGGTATGATGTATAAATGCTAATAATAAGCTCATAGCATGGTGAGAATTAACGATACATGATTTATGAGTGATAATATATCCATATGCATCATTAATTGAACCTTAAATCAATCCCACATGCACATCACAAACCTAATGTTTGTATGAAAATTCCCATTTTTGGTAGAAAACCCTAATGCAACATGTAATAACTTGAAAAACATGATTAATACTAGTGTTTCCACTTCTATTGATGATACCCACGAAATTAGAGTGATAGAAAGAGTGTTGATACCAAATCCCGAAACCCTAGCTCGCCATCCAAGCTCCCATAGTGGAATTCCAAGCTTGAAGATGATGAATAGAGATGGAGGTGGTGTTTTAGGGCTAGAATCTTGGAGGGAGATGAAAGATGTGTGGAATCTCTTCTCTTTTTCTCTCTAGAGCTCTCTAGAACACTCCATGGATGTGTGGAAGTGTTTATGCTCGAAGTTGAGTGCTTTGGGTTGATAAAGTGTGAGAAAAACGGGTCAAAAGTAGTCAAAATAGGCCTGTACTGATGAGTAAGATCGATCTTACTCAGTTTGATCCTAGTCAGGGCAAAAAGTGCACTGGTTTGTTTTCTCAACAAAATCTGATGATTAAGATTGATCTTACTCCGGACAAAAGTGCATTGTTAGTATTTTGGTCATAACTCCTTACTCAGAACTCGAATTTGGACGATCCATATAACGACGAACAATTAATTCAAAGATATATAACTTTCCTCAAGGAAGTTTTCTCAAATTATGGATGAAAATTCTTGGAAATCCTCCGAAGACAGCGCTCTGTTGAAGCGCCAACAAATGATCAGAATTCGCTAACCGGCCTACTTTGCAGATATTTTGACCAATGAGGACTAAGAATTAGACTCCAGTCAAAACATGAAAGTTGTTGAATGATATAAAACTTAGACATAGGTGCAAACGACGACCAAATTGGATAAAAGATGGAGAAGTTACGGAGCTCCAAAGTTGACTAAAAACAATTAATTGCGTAAGACCGAAACTTACGATTTACGAGCCGATATTGATTCGAACCACTCGAATCATGAAATGATCACTCACCTAAGTGTGAGGAGGCTAATGTGACTGGTATAAAGCGCTAGAACACTACGAGGTTCCCTGATTCAAGATTTCATCACCCACGGTGAAATGAGCGGACGGAAGAAGGCTAATATGATGGAATGAAAGTACGGGGTATTCCATGATTAATCCTCGGAACTAGCAAACAGTGTTTTATTAGATCAAAATGAGTTTGTAGACTCGAATTGACTTACAACTATTAACCTTCCAATATACATAGCAGTCTCCACCTCTTTGATCGTAGAATCATCACCACAGCTTGGATTGGCAATGTTTCCTCACGCCTTTGGTTCTCCCTGATGCTATCTACGAACTTAAATCTAGTCCTTCACCGCTATCCACAATCTCCTTTATCGTAAGCCAGCCTTACGTCTCTCAATCGCATCCAAAGAGTACACACTAGGGGATCTCAAACCTTAGTTCTCAAAACAAAGAACTTTGGATTTCTTTGGGGTCAAAAAATATCTCTTATAAAAATCGTGTATTTGCGAGCTCTTAAAATGTGTCTAATATTTTGCCTTATGCTTTAATATATAGGATTTTAAAAAGTATAACCCAATTGGGTTTGGAAAATGATACAAGCTGAATCCTAATTGAATCAGGAAATCTTTTTATTTTTACGACAGTGGCGCGTACTAGTATTACCCTAACAGTGGAATTCTGGTATGTTGAGCTTGACTGATTTATCATGCCTATTATCCAAATGCATACATGTATTCACCTTATAAGACCAATTTCGATACGCTGAGCTAGTAGAGCAATTCTAGCCACTGGTCAATTCTATATTGGTATTCACTCCCAGAAATCAATTTCGATACGCTGAGCTAACGATTTATACACTTAAATGATTTTATACCATGTATTTAAATATGTGTTTTCTAAGGCAAATCAAGAGCGCGTCGTAAAAGCCAACTTTAAAAATAATCGATTCAAAAGTCCTTTCAATTTAATTTAGATTTTAATGACAGCTAGAATTTCATAATCAAAATCACTTGCCTTAACTTACTTAGATCCTTGAATTATGAATGATGTGCTTCGGTAAACTCCATAGATGTTACATCTTCACGTCTTTAAGGGACACAAGCAACATTATAACAGAAAATGTGCTTGTAGTATCATAATCAAGCCAACACTACAAAAATAGACTTTACAAAAACAAATTTAATTGGGTTACTTAAACCCTTTCTTAGTTAGGGATTATAAACTATCATTCTTAAGTTGTCTAAGAATTCAGTTATAGATATTGATAGAGCTTTTAAGAATAACCTCTCTCCTATGAAGAGACTTCTCTTACTCCCCGCTCCCTTGAATTCGGAATCTATTACATATTAGTAAAACAGAGGAAGTCCTCCGTAATTACTCTTAATTAATTAGTCTCTTTAATACACGATTTATTACGCTAAAACACCCTGAATTCTTATCTTCTCCCCTCATTCATCACTTTATGTTTCAACTTCTCTCTCAAATTAAGTCATCCATAATTACTCTTAATTAGCCTTTTTAATACGCGGTTTATTACGCTAAATTCCATGCACGTTTTATCTTCTCCCCTCATGCATCACTCTCTGTTTCATATATTTTCTCAGGTTATACCTCTAATAAGTTTGGGGAGGATATGAAAACAGTTGGTAATTTATATCCCAATTCAGTGTAAAATTGAAAGTTGATTGTTTCTATAAAACTTTTCTGGTCGATTAATTGAATTTGGACTCTATAGATGCTTACTCCTCATCACCACAGGACTCTTTTGATTTGAAGAAAAAACTTACTCCACAAAACTTTTAAAGGTAAATTTCGTTGGATCAAAATTTCTTTAATTTTGTTATGGCTATTGTGTTCTTCAGTTGAAAAAGTAATTATATGTTGGGCAGTTATTTGTGCTTAAACTGGTCCGAAGTTTATGAGCTACGTTTTGATGTGCGATTTTTCGCTGACCACATGCTAACCTCTTGGTGATTGTTTTATATAGTAATCATATATCTATTGCTACTTTTTAAATTCTTAAAATTAATGGTTCAAATTTTAGGGTTTTCGATTACAATTGTAAACTTTTTTGGTTACCTTGCTCTAAACTTCCTGTATTGTATTTAACATCTGCTTTAGGCATTGAGATTATGTTGGATCATAGAGCTGAATTTTGGTAATAATTGCAGAAACAATTGATGTGTTCCTGTGGCCTCTACCTTTTGTAGGATATTCATAAAATTGGTAGCTGGTTGAACTATCTAATTATTATCATTGGCGAAGGTCTTAATTTTGTCCCTATTATGGTCCTATTAGTCTTATGTTGATTTTGATTTTAAGTTGTTAGGGTTATTTGACATTTTTTTGGGTAACTTTCCTCTATGAATGCTAGATCAAGAATCTCTGTAATTGTTGGTCCAAAAGAATAGTACTCGGTAAGTCTAAACCAATTAACTTTCTTTTTCCATAACTATGCGACTTACCGAACTTTGGGGAAAATATGATTATCATTGTGTTCATTGTGTGTAGATATCAAACTTCCCAAGGTCTTGGAGGTAATATATTTCTATTGTGTATGCACTGCATCATGTTAATTATTTTCTGGCTACACTATGAAAGTTAAGGATGAATGGCAGCAGAATACCAACTTATCCCCCCGTTCAAAATGCATGGAACCATCTCGGGCTACCTTGGAAAAGAGACTATATATTTGTATTACATGTGAGCAATTTAATGGACCATTCACTCATGTTAGCTTGAAATTTCAAAAAAAAAAAAAGGATCATAGCGATACAATTAAATAAGAAATATTTTGCAGTATACCCTAAAGTTAATAGCCTAATATAATAGGTAGGTTTTGCTTAACCATTTCTTTTCTTTTCTTTCCTGATACTGCTTATTCTTTGATGTTGTTATAATATACACTTTTGGCATGGTCAGCCCCACAGTGTCCAGAATGTGGTCCAATATTTTTAGAATAAAGAGTTCTCATTTTCAATTTTTCTACATGGCCCCATTTCTTTGGACTTACCTGTAAATTGGAGCTTTAATATGATTTCGTAAATTTTGTTATGCATGAAAATATGAAGAAGTTGATAGCATGAGTTTGCATTGTGCACACTATATCCAAAATGTTAGCGAGAGAGCTATATAATGTGTATGTATATATATATGTTTTTTTTATCATTTCTTTAATCGTAACTCTAAAATATTATAATTTTGTTATAGGTTATGAACACTTTAGGTACGTCAATAATGATAATTCTAAACTTTGGTACTTATAGGGTGTAACTATTGGAACTTCATAAAAGTACCATCAGGTCTCAATAGATGGTGTTATTTACACCCCCTAAATCTGTTACAAACACCTCTTTCAAAATTTAACTAAAGACACATTTTAACACCACCTTATTTGTCACAAACACCCCCTCCATTACCTGATGTTAGGTGAGTGCTTAGCAACACACTCTCCTCATGTAAGTTGGGTTTATGTAAGTGCACTCACCTCCATTAGGCGGGCCTTATTTAGAAAACACTCTAGTAATTCATTGCCTGATATTAAGTGAGTTATTACAAACAAACTCTCCTTAAGTGGGGCGAGTGTGTGCATCTGCACCCACTTATCATTAGGCGAGTCTTAGGAGGGTGTTAGTGATTAAAAATTTACCTTTAGGGGTGTTTGTGACAGATATAGGGGGATTAAATAACATCGCCCTAAAAAAAAATTATATTTTGGTTGTTTCAAAAAAAATTGGATTTTTTGTACTTGCATTATTCTAATATTACACTTTCCTCACATGTTTAGACATGTCTTTGGTATACATATGGGAGTGATGAATCTAATTTACAACTTAGGCTAGCTATTTTGGGGGAGAACTTGGGTGGTTATAGGTTATGTTTAGACTTTTGTCCTATTCTTGTTACCTAGAAAAAAAAAGTGGGAGGCGGAATTAAGAACTGTTTTGCAACACATTAAGATTATTTGACATTTAAGACCTTATTAAATGATAATTAAGTAAAAGATACTTGATTAGTTTTAGTCCAATATTCTATCGTCCATTTATAACATTTAACTATATTGCAATAAATTAATGAATGCATTGTCTGCTAAATTGAGATTGGGTATTTCTTTACCAAAATGTCACCAAAGCCCAATGCATAATGAAGCATCCCATTATAACATACTAACTGTTTTTACTTACAGTACTTTCCAACAAAATGGCTAACGTCCCCCCCCCCCCCCCCCCCCCCCCCCCCCCCCCACACACACACACACACACACACACCAGGGCGAAGCTGTTAAGGGGCAGGTGCCCCCTATTGGTTTTGAATTTTTAAAATTAAATATAGGGTATTTTTTGAAGAAAAAACTATAGGAACTTGAGGAGGAAGAACGTGAGGAAGAAGATAGAACAGAAGAGGAGGGAGGGAGGTTGAGAAAGATGAAGCAAAAGTGGGAGGAAGTTAGAAAGAAGATGGAACAGAGGAAGAGAATGGAGGCCAGGCGGTTGAGAAAGAAATCAGAAAAAGCGAAAGATGGAGAGATTAGATATTCTATGTTTAGGTTTTTCTAGTAAAAGGACTCATATGCCCTTGGTCACATAAAATATTTACAATATTAATTCTTTTGTATTTTATAGTGTTTTATTGTGAGCTTTTATTAGAAAAAGTATTATCTTATTATAAATAATAAATATATATATAGTTTTTTAAAATAATATTGAAAGTTAATACTTTAATTTTGTAAAATTACTATTTATAATAAAATAATATTGTGTTATTTAGATAGTATTGTCTATATAAATCCATGAGGACTTTTTTTTTTTTTATCTTAATTTGGCTATTTTTTTGCTTTAGATGATTTGATATTACAATATGTGGAGTAAATAATTATTAGAATTATATATTTTAAGTTTTTGTATGCGGTGTCTCGCTTTTGAAATGCGCGCGCCTGCGCCTTACGTCTTGCACTTAGACTCCAAGGATCTTGGCTCTTCAATGTGCCTTTAGCTTTTGATAATTATGATCGTAAGTACTTTCGCATCTCTCTCTCCCTCTCGAAAAGAAAAGAAGACTTTATGGATTGGATGGGCATTTGATTTGAATTTTGACGACATTTAAAATGTTAACGGTGCAGCTAAAATTCGATGGGCAAATAATTGAATTTCAACCAAATTTCGCCCCCCGTTAATCCAATTCCTGGCTTCGCCACTGCCCCCCCCCCCCCCCCCACAAATCTATTTGGTAATTCAACATAATTTTCTACTTATAGTACCACTCCAAAAAATAGAATCCCAATAGCATAATTGGACACCCTTTTTGCATCGATTTATGTAACATTTAGCCTGTATCCTCCTTTAACTTATTTTTCTTACGCATTGTATTAGGAGGCAAATGCATAATCTCTTTTCACTAAATTCGTAGATATAGTTATTCTTTTCATTTTTCAAAATTAATCCATTTTCTTTTCCAAAATGCTAATAATGACCTAATGCAAAAGCTGATGCAATTGCAAAACATAACTCCACTTTATCCATTTACTTACACCAGAATTTTGACCTCTGAGGTGCCTTTGTATAACCCTTTTTTTTCCTTCTTTCGAAGAGAACAATCAAATGTCTTTTGAGATTCTTACACCGCCACACTTATTCTGAGTGTTTTACGGTAATATTATAGGCATGCTTGATAACATCAACAACAATTATTTCTTCTCCCTTTGCATCATTGTTTGTGTTAGTTGGTACAAAATGATTGTTGATTTGGGTGAAGACCATAGTTTCTGTTGTATTGTTATTAACAACCTCAACATCTCTATAATATCCAATAAAAAAATGAACTTGACATAATTGAGTTACTTGTTGACAACAATCATTTTTTATCCAGCCTGATGAATAAGGACAAAGGTGTGGAGTAGTCGTAAATAGTAAATTATCAATCATTTTCCTTGATACAATATTTTGATTGCTACGAACATCAGTTATTAAAATTCCAATATATCATTTAACAGTGCAATAGGTTTAGGAAATGGTAGGACTTGCAGAATATAAAGGACCAGGTGATGTCAAGAAAAAACATATATATATATATATGTATATGTACAGAGCCCTTCGTGTACGCATAAATGCGTACGCATTTGTGGGAAATTTTCTTTCCGCTCAATTTAGCTGGGACCCACGCCAATATTTGAGAGAGAGAGAAAGAAACTTTTTACATATTTCCGTTCTCCCCTCTCTCTCTAACATACGCTCAGCTCCTCCCTCTCACTCTTCTCCCCTCTCTCTCTCAAATCACACAAGCCACCGGTAGCACACCCACCGCCAGACAGTCACCGGCGCGGCGCACTATCTCTCTACCTACAAAAAACCCAGCACAGCACTCTCTCTCTCTCTTTTTACCTGCGCGACCTAGCAGCAACAGCAGGGGAGATTTCGCAGCACTCAGCCATAAAAAAATAGTCCAAACTTCAACAATAAAATCGTAGTCCAAGTGTAATGACATCAAGTGGCATGGGAGCAAAGACATGTTTGTGAAACTTAACTTTCAATAAAAAAAACCCCAGAAACTCCAAAAACTCCAAAAATGAAACTATGAAGAATTACACACTTGGTATGGGATGTTAATTACTTAGAGAGCTGTACATCAGCACATTAAGCTACAGCTTTCTCAAAAGTGATGCCCAATATTTGCTTCTTGAATGGGTTTTCAGTTAAGTATTAAGATGTAAACAACAACCCGAATTCAAAATATGAATTGATATTAACCACAAGCACAAGCACAGTACTCAATATTTTTTTGAATGAAAATATTACTGCTTTAGCTTCAATACCGCAAGCACTGTATATATTGCATTACTCGAAATATTTCACAAAACGAGCTTCAAACGAATCAACCGAATTTCACAAATAGATTTTCATTTTCTACAATAATCGAACATAAGCAAACTTCAATATCAACTCAATGCAATTTCACACACCAAAATGGGTTGGATTCATCAAAATCAAAAATTCATCAATTTCACAAACCGAAAAGGGTGATGCCAGTGGCTTACAAGTGCTGCGAAATCCCCCCTGCTGTTGCTGCTAGGTCGTGCAGTAAAGAGAGAGAGAGTGTTGTGCTGGATTTTTTGTAGGTGGAGAGAGAGTGCGCCGCACCGGTGGCTATCTGGCGGTGAGTGTGCTGCCGGTGGCTGGTGTGATTTGAGAGAGAGAGGGGAGAAGAGTGAGAGGGAGGAGCGGAGCGTATGTTAGAGAGAGAGAGGGGAGAACGAAAATATGTAAAAAGTTTCTTTCTCTCTCTCAAATATTGGCGTGGGTCCCAGCTAAATTGAGCGGAAAGAAAATTTCCCATAAATGCGTACGCATTTATGCGTACACGAAGGGCTCTGTGTATATGTATATGTGTCTTATGTGATGCTAGTAAATGGACAAGTGCCCATCTTTGATAAGTCATTTTAGTGATGACTAGATTGCTAGGTGGAACATATTTAAAAAAAAAAGAAAAAAGATTTGAGTCATAATATAGAAAGACAAACGTGGGTTTAAAAATTAAAGTGGTGGACCCATTACCTTCAAAGTGTAGGATTTTATATGTATTATTATACAAAATGACAAGACTTGCAAAATATAAAGGACCAAGTGAGGTCGAGAGAAAACAAGAGGATGGTAGTGAGTTTAAGAAATGCAATAGTATTTATGTGATATTATTATGGTGCTACTTTTGAAATAAGGGGTTGTACTTAACATGCATCTAAATCTTTAGAGTAATTCTTTGTTGTGATATTTGTTGCACTCTCATTGAATTTGTTGTGTTAATTGAATTCAGTATATTAATTGGTTTAAAGAATTTGGTATATTATTACTCGATGTTGGCTAAATTGCCGTTGAAGTGACTGGCATGTGGTTAAGTTGATATGCCAAAATGCCTAATAAGCCAATCGTGTAAGCTTACAGAGAACTTTCAATGTGGTGAGGGTGAGGGAAGCAATTTTTAATATGTTACCGAGAGGGATCGATGTATGAGGCTGTGTGGTGGTTTGTTAAGTTGATTGGAATTGTGTGAATATTGCATTGTTGATAAAATATTCGAATTCGATACTTTCATTTATGTGCGTTATGTATGAGCCCCCTTTTTTTTTTTTTCTATTTTTGTGGTGCAAATGAAAAAGCTAAAGCGGAGTCTGATTGACTAATGGGTTTATAGACACCCCAATTTGTGACTCCCGCAAGAACCCTTATTTTATTAATAAGTTATTTTCTATTTTTAAACTTACGATTTGATTTAGTGGAGTGGCATTTTTCAAGCCTTCATATGGCTTATTTTGCTTATTCTTGTTTTTTACCCACTTTTGGCCATCCCGCATTGGATAGGAGTCATAAAGTGAGGCCTTGGGTCTATGGGCCTAAGGCTTATTTTTTGAAGGGAGTAAAAAATAAGGAGATAAAGGATCATGTAAGAGTTTGCCATTAAACAGATAACTTTCGTTTGCAAAGACTAATACTCTTTTATTAGAGGTATTGAAAATCATGCTCTAGTTAATTTTTATTATGCTTTTAGAGATGAGAACCTTTTCAGTATAAAATTTACACCTAGAGTGTCAGTCAAGCTAGAGGTTTGTCTACTGCACCAGGAGAAGTATCAGTGCCACGTCGGAGATTTGCCTGCCGCACTTTTTCTCTTATATTTATATTATTGTCGGGAATGTCATCATCTAACCCCTTATTTTAATTAAGTATATTATGTGCATACTTGTTTAATTTTAATTAAGTCTATTATATGCGCACTTGTCTTATTTTAATTAAGTTTATTATATGCTCACTTGTCTTAATTTAATTAAGTCTATTATATGAATACTTGTTTAATTTTAATTAAGTCTATTATACGCATACTTGTTTAATTTTAATTAAGTTTACTATATGCATACTTGTGTAATTTTAATTAAGTCTATTATATGCAGACTTTTTTAAATTATACTTAAGTTTATTATGTTCATACTTGTTTAATTAAAGTCTATTTTATGTATTAAAAAATCCCATAGAGTTCACATCGAGTTTAGAACTCGCCCACATACTAAAGCACACTTTAGGGGAGTTTGCAGCACAACAAATAGCCCTACTGGATGGGTTTGTTGCACGATAAACCATGTAAAACATAGACCAACTACTTTTTGACACATCACAGTGTCAGAACCCATCACTTCAGTTGTTTGTCGCACGACAAATGGTATAATGTTGTGGATTGTCATACAACGACCGTTCCCAGCACTATAAATACTTTATTTCTCTGCAATGCTTTATTTATCTCTTATTTGCATTATATAAAGGGGGACATAATCACCTAAACTTCTTTTTAAATTAATTTATATATTTGCGTACTTGTTTTTATCTTAATTGTTTAATTTAAATTATTCGTAAATGTAGACTTTTTATATATGTTGTTCTGTCCACTTTTTAGTTGGATAAACTTATTATCAAGTTACTGTTAGTTTATCGTTTTCAAACAAAACTACTTGTCAAAACCCTGATAAAATCATTCATAAAACTTGAAGAAGTAAGGTCATTATTGTCTAGATAAAACTAAGTTTTCAAAACTCGGATTGATAAAGTTTACTTAGGAATTAAACTTAGATATATTATGTCTTCCATATAGACTGTAATGTATTCGATACACTCTCCTCAAGAGTTCAATTTCATATCAATTCAATTCCGACGAGATCCAATCTTTTTTAATTTAACCAAACGAGATAATTGATATTACTATCGAAGGAAACAATACTGAATCATTCTAATATAATGATTTTAAAACATATTAAATAAACTTTTGTCACTAGTAATCAAACTTTGACTAAACCAAAAACATCGGATCACGAAATACAAGGTTTTTATCTCTTTTCCCGTTTTCCCTAAAATTAGGTTTTTTATAAGACATTTCCAAAAAGTATTAGAATATAAGTAAAAGCATCCAAGTTTTCCAACATAGAATAAATATATAATACCACTAGATGTTGAAAGGGCATAATGAGTGCTTAATACCTTCCCAATCTGTAATATAATTAGCGAACCCTACACAATCCTGGTTTCGTAGACAAACATGTAAGGAAAAGGCTTATTTGTAGCATTTTTCTTTACACTACTCTTTTGTCCGTTTTCTCGTAAAAACGTGCTGGAGATTCTGAACAAACCCTCCTGCTTCTATAATAAGATAAAAGGACATAGGATATGAATTATCACCATATAGAAGCGAATGAATCGATGGAACTTCTTTCAACGTTCCAGACCCTAAAACTAGAGGTTGAGACCCGGGGGTCGCATTTACGGATTCTCACGGGATTGGTGCAGTGTAGTTGGTTTATCATGTTTTAGTTAATTATCATATTTTTTTTACGGGATATATGATATGTATTTGATTTGTATAGTGGAAAGATTGTAATTTGTATTTTCAAAATTTGTCGATATATAAAAATGGAGTTTATTTGGTTTTATCATTCTTTTCTGACCCTTGCGGGGCCTGGGTTTCACAATTTGGTATCATAGGTTAGGTTGTGCATTCCTTCACTTTTGGGTAGGATATGTGATTTTAAATTTTGGTGACAAAATTATTTAAAAGGATTGTAGATTGTGACATTTTGTATGGGTGGTGATGTTGGCACCCCCAAAATCTCTTGGAAACACTCCCACTTTTCATTCGGTCCTTAACAATCGAATAACGTATACGTTATTCGATTGTGCAAGACCGAATATAAACTTGCAAAAATTTGGAAATACTTGAAAATGCTTTACTCGGTTGTCAAGAACCAAATATATAAACCTATATTCGGTCCTCAACAACCGAATAATAGACACTTTACTCGGTTACGAATGACCGAATTAAAGTGAGAGTATTACCAAGTGGTTTTAGGGGTGCCAACATCACCACCCTTTTGTATTTTCACATATTGAAACGCTCCTTGTTTTTATATTAAGATAAAATTTATATGTATGTGTGTCTCATAGGATGTTAGTAAATGAACAAGTGTCCATCTTTGATGAGCCATTTTGGTGATGACTAGATTGCTAGGTGGATGGTAGGTCAATATGTGGAAATACCTTTAAAAATTACCTTTAAATGTAGGATTTTGTAAGTATTGATATACAAAATGGTAGACTTGCAAAATTTAAAGGACCAAGTGAGGTCGAGAGAAAAACGAAAGGATGGGTGGAGATGAGTGGGGGCAAAGTTCGATTGACTAGCGGGCCGGGTGCAATTTAATTAGTTTATCATGTTTTAATTAATCATCATTTTTTGTTATAGTTGATATGAGGTGTATTTGATTTTTAAAATGGATATATTGTAATTTGTATTTTCAAAATTATGTTGATATATAAAAATGGAGTTAATTCGGTTTTATTGTTCTGTTCTGACTACTGCGGGGCCGAGGCGTAACAGAGTATATAGCAAATCACAGATTAATAGGCTAAGTTACTCGCCTTCTTTGAGACCATTTTTCAGATCGATTTCTTGCTTAATGGAATATTGATGATGCTGTATGTGGAGGATTCCAGATGATTGAGATCTTTGTCTAAACTCTCAATCGCATTTCAAGAATGGATTCTCGGAATTCTCAAAACGTGTCTTCAAGTTCGAATTTAGTGATGAAATTACCATGGTTACCGCTTTGGGGGTATTCTTCATTAAGGGCAATTGCAATCAACGCGTTATAATACCACTTAATGCAAGAAAGGTTTTATTCGCTAAGGCCGCGTTTGATTCAGGTATTAGGATTAGTGGGATTAATAATATCAGTATTAATAGTACTGGACTATTAATTCTGGTATTAATTTAATGCCAATACCATGTTTGATTCATGTAGTATTAATACTGGGATATCTCATGATCATATTAATACCATGTTTGGTTCTGTAACTCGTATACAAGATTATATTTTGAACTAACAAAATAAAAAATATAAAAAGTTTTAAAAAAAAAAATTTAAAATTTTTAAATATAAAAAAAATTAAAATAATAATAATATAGTAGTAGTGGTGGCATTTTTGAAAATATATGGTTCATTTTTCTTAATTTTAGATAAATAATACCACATCTCCCTTATATTAAATTATACTACAAAGAGTGGTATTAAGTTAGTACCGGTATTAGTAATCCCAGCATATTTGTGTGAATCAAACAAGATCTTATAAAAAATGTAGTATTAATAATCTCATTCCACTTTTTAATACCCGAATCAAATGAGTTCTAAAAGTTTTATTCGCTAAGGACGGTTGGGAACACCGTCCATCTAATACCACATGCAGTGAGAAGCATGGAGAGATAAGAAGAAAACTAAATGATAGGATAAATTTAAATAATTAGGAAAATATATTGATCATTAAATAATTGATTCTCAACTAAACGAATAAAACATAAGACTAAACCTCTTTATTAGGCCCAGCAATTTATAACACGATAACACGACACGAAATCGACACGAATTTACCGGGTTTGGGTGAACCCTTAACGGGTGCGGGTCACAATCGGGTTGACCCGCCAAACCCGTTTATTAAACGAGTTGATTTCGTATATATTCGCGAGACCCGAATAAAACCCGTTTAACCCAGTAAGAATATATACGAGTCGATTTCGGGTCGTGTAAACCCGTTTGTAACCCGTGTAACCCAAATATAATTTATATATATATAAATTACTTAATTAAATTATTAGCGGGTCACTTTATGTTATTCGTATACGACCCGAATTGAACCGTTTATCTTAAACGGGTTAAACGAATCGGATCGTGTCATTCGTTAATTAAACGAGTCGTGTATGAATTTGAATTTTTCACCCGTTTATTAAACGGGTCGTGTACGGGTGGAGGCACTTTTCACCCGACACGATTTTAACCCGACACGAAATCGACCCGTACACGACCCGTTGCCAGGCCTACTCTTTATATATAACTAGAGTTTGGACCAAATAGTTAAACTAATACTAACTAAACTTGGAAGACTAATTAGACTCAAATTATTGATTAAGACTTAAGAGACCTTAAAATGGACTAGGCTCCTTTGAAGTAATAAGAATAATTCTATTTTTAGAGTTGCTTGAATCTGGCCTTTCATTTAAAATAAGTGGACTAGATTTAGACACATCAGTCACTCACACGAAATTAAGCTAAACCTAGTCATTTAAAGAGAACCTAAAATTAACGTTGTTTCATCCTTCTGTTACGTGTCTTTTTCTCTCTCTCATTATCTTCTTCGTAGGCACTCGATCCAATTCAACTAAAGTAAACCTTTTTAAATTAAATTCATAGTACAAATTGCTAAATATCTTATATGGCATCTTTCTTTACGTGTTCTCATTAAATAGTTAAATTGAGATATACACCTATGTAGATATATTGATAAATTTTTGACGTGAGCAAAATATTACATGAGATCATGGGGGCACAATAAACACAATATATAATCTTTGATTTAGGTTTACAAGTTGGTTTTGGGTCTTATCAAGATGCATGTATAACAATCTTACTACCGATCCAAATACGATCCGTTTAATTAATCATTTCATTTGGAAAATTAATCAAAATAATATCAATGGATGATTAACTTATTTGACTTATATAAATCTAGTCGTGTTAGATTTGAAAATTTGAATACAACCTTTTTATTAAGCGGGTTAATCATATTGACTATTGTTATCTTTAATTCGTATTAAACGGGTTAATCCTTTTTAGTAAAAGGATTGTGGGATTTGTGTTCACTTTTCTAAATCTGATGCAAAATTGACTCATAATCGAAACAGTTATATTTAAGTTAGATAAGGTATGCGTAACCATTAATATTATTGGTTAATTGTTTCAAATGAAACAATTAGTTAAAACTATCGTGTTTGGATTAGCAATAACACTATTATACATGTCTTTTGACACGACCCAATCTGTTAATATGATTGAAGATGATATATTGTGTTTTTTTTTTTTCAGTTTTCATGGTGGGAGTTTGGTAGAAATACAAAAAAAAAAGACAATAAAAGGAATAAAAAATTAAATTTACTCTATCTACCACAAAAAGAAAGAAAAATTACTCATCTTTAGAAACATGCAACTTCAAAAAATTAGTGGCGCATTTAATGAAATGCTCCCCCCCCCCCCCCCCCCGCCCCCCCCCCCCCCCCCCCCCCCCCCCCCCCCCCTATTTTCTAAACTATTATATCACTTAAGTCATCCATTTTGAGTATGCTAAAAACCTATATTTAATGTATCCACCTCCACTATGCGTAGGCTATAATTGCTAAAAACCTATCATGTATGGTAAGGCCCAGTTAAATTTAATAATTGATTAAATTATAGATATGCAGGTCATATTTGCCCGCCCCTACATCACGGGGGTCACATCTGCCCGCCCCTCTCTCAAGTAGGTTACATTGATTGGCCCTGCCCCACCGATTTTATTTTATTTTTTGATATAATAATAGTTTTTTTTATTACTTTTTAGCCCACAAATTTGGATAATTAGTTTTTGATATGATAATTGGATTTTTGGTAATTAGTTTTTAGCCCATAAATCTAGATAATTGTGAAAAAAAATCTTAATTTTTTTAGTGGTTTAAAATTATTTTTTTGAAAAAAATCAAATAACATAATTAACAAAAGGATTCAAAATAAAAAATAATATCATATATAAACTAACATAATACAATGATAAAGAAAGATTAACATAAACTCGAATTTAGTTCACTGGATAAAAGAAAAAGAAATACACAAACTATCTAAATTGGGCCAACTTAATTTTGTGAAGTCTAGTCAATGTTGTTGGTAGGAACATTTGTTGTATTTTGTTGCCAATAAGGTGCATAACTACAGCTAGGATCCATAATGGGTTTATAGGCAAAGTGACCCAATGAAGCCCGTAATCGTTCAATCTCAACATCCTTTCTTGCAACTTCTTCAACTAAACAACATGTTTCTAACAACATTGCCTTTTAGAGCTCCTTTTAATATATAATAGCATTGCGGCACTTTTTTTTCCATTTTGATTGGCTTGATTCACGCTCATGAGAAAGTTGAATATCCAACACACTTGAAACATCCACATAATCCCACGGTGGCACCTAGTGATGGTTCAAGGAGCATCCAATCCACGATTTGCAAGGATTCGTCCGTCACGTATGAAAAATCCTTAAATGGTTGCCAAATTATTAACTCCGCCATTCGCATTTCAAACTGGCTTTGAGCACTCGCAAAATTGAATCAGATAGCGCCAGGATTTCTTTTATGATCCACCCCTTTCTAAATGGTGAACTTTAGGCCACACGTCCTAGGTGTATCATGTTTTAAAATTGGGCATGATGTATTTACGTACTTAAAAAAATAGAAATCGTAAAAAAACAAATAAATTATATATTTAGTTATAAAACTTGAAATACTGTAAACTACTTAAATAAAAAATTTAGTAAACATCTATACCTATAGTATTTGCCGAAGACAATTAAAGGACTGCTAGCCCCCTTTTATACATACTGAATCAAAGGCAAAATATATCCATGCAAGGATGGTTGAGCCCCAATCATATGTTTCAAGGTCAGACATAATCTCACAAAAAGTTAAGAACTCAATCGAGATAACACTATTGACTTGTGCGAGGAACGTGCTTATTGCATTAAATCCAAATACTCTAGCATAAGTGATGCTATCAACATTCGCTTTTATACTATTACCTCTCAAGTAATTTAAAGGAGCTTAAGTTATTGGACAAATTAGGTTGAGTTCATTAGGCCCATTGCCGAGTCGTTCTGGCCCTTTACCTTGACAGAAGTCTAAGCCTAATTACGGAGGACCTTTAGGATGTTCCGTCGACTGAGATACTGCATAGCCGAGTAAAACATGCCAAGGCTGATATGATCCTTCTTACACACACTTCCCATATGACATTAGCGCACACCAAGGAGATCCTGTGTATGCCAATGTAGTTGTTCCCACCAATAGGGGTGGGACACTTGTATTTAGCCAATCTGTCGAACGTCATGCCGATGTGGGCGTTACAACCAGTAAGAAGATGACCTCTATAAAGTGTTGATTTAGATAGTTGTGGATAAGATCTAATCCCCTTGTAAAGTGCTACAGTGTGGCCCATTTTTTACCTTTTATTGTCTTTTTACCAGTTACCCTAGTGGAGCATTGTAATCTTAATTTTATGAATATAAATAGAAAGGGATAACTCATAAATAAGGGATCTCAACTTTGCAATAAGAGGTTATAAATAGAGAAAAAGCTAGTAGCTTGTAATCTTACTCTTAAATCACCACCACATATCACAGATACATGCATCCAAAAAAGAGGATGTATTGTCTGTAAATGTAAAAGTCATTGGAGGAACCTACCTACACGCAAAACATATGTTGTCCTTTTTGTTGATCGGATAATGACCCTAGAGGGGGGTGAATAGGGTTTTAAAAACTTAATGCGGAATTAAAATATTTTTAAAATGTTTAAGCAAAGCAACTTAGCTAAGCAACAATATCAAGGAAATAATCAATTTCAAATAATTAATCCCAAGGCAAACAAATAAGCAATATCAAAATACAAGTAATAATATAGTAATAAAAAGAGAGCTTGAGTTTAAAAAAATTAAACCAATTTGAAGCTCAAGACTTTTCGTCCTCACAGTTCGGTTTCCTAAACTATACGTCCATGCTCGATTAGTTCCTCGAGAATTTCCACTATTCAATCTTCTTCGAGTGAAGATCAAACCTCAGTACAAATGTTGCTATACACACTACACTTCTCAAGATATGCTCTCTAACTCTACAAAGAGACAAACTCTCTTTTGAA
The DNA here is from genome assembly GCA_021464415.1 of Lonicera japonica. Taxonomy (NCBI): domain Eukaryota; kingdom Viridiplantae; phylum Streptophyta; class Magnoliopsida; order Dipsacales; family Caprifoliaceae; genus Lonicera; species Lonicera japonica. Next base: position 25,223,968 of record CM038469.1, read on the forward strand.
ATGAAGAATGAATTGTTTGTGGTGATACACACCAATATAATAACTCTTAAATGTATTTGAAAATTACAAATGAAGCTCACACTAGAGTTATCAAGATTGATCAAAATATATAGCTCAAAAGATAAAAAGATTGATCAAAATGTGTTCCTGAATCTTTGTATATTTGAATATATGAATTATAGAGTATTAGAAAAAATTCAAGGTATGTTAAAACATGTCTAAAACCTCATATATATAGCTTGCAAAATCATATGGCCGTTGGGGGTGATTAAGAAAGGTTTTGGGTCAAAGGTATACATTTTCAAACTTTCCAACAACTAGTTTTGACAAAAAATTTAAATTTGTTTTGATAATTTCTCCGAATTTGACCGTTGGATCATGCTCAAATTTTTGTCAAACGTGCTACGAGATGTTTTTTAACTACTGTAAAAATTTCAAAATGATCAGATTCCGGAAAAGCCTCCATCATACCGTTAGATCAAAACTGTGCGAAAATTAAGTGAATTTTAAATGTAAAATAAAAATATTTTTACAACTTAACAATTTAGTTCCAAATACAATTCTAATGATTTTTTAACCTCAGAAATATGTTTCTAAGATACCTATTTTTACTAGAGCTTAATGATCATTTAAAATTAATATGAATTTATTTTGAAATTCGATTTTTGTAAAATGATGTTTTTCAAAGAAATTCAATTTCAAGCTTGTTTGAATCAATCTTTAAAAGATGCATAAATATGTTTGAGCTATAAGAATTTGATCAATAATGTAACTTTATATAAATCTTAAGCACTTACTTAATTACTAAATTAACGAGTTTTCAAATGCTTTGATTTGTTTCTTTGAATTGATCTTCACTTAAAAGTTTTTCTTAGAAGCTTTTCATATAATCTTTTGATCCTTTGTACTTCATGATTTGCATTGAGAGATTTGACTTCCTTATCTTGTTCAATGATCGAATAGTGAAAGAATGATCCTTGTCATGTTTTTCTTGAATTTTCCAAGTAAAGGAACTATATACTTATATCAAGAAACATATTAAATTACATATGATTGATTTATTATTATTATCAAAATAAGATTAAGACCTTAGGTCAACATTTTTTCTTTATTTATTGGTTGGTGTATTCATTTTGCCAAGAACTTCACCTTGTGGGCTTGTCCGAACTTTTACTATATACCCAGTGGATGGCCTTAATTAGTTAAAGTTGACAAGTGATGCATTCTTATTATACCCTCATGACCTCACGCAATATTATACACATTAA